>JAZGTJ010011513.1:0-16839 GCA_036877575.1 Botia almorhae
ATAGGTGTATATTGTAATGTCAATATTCTATTTTTAAGTCCACTATTCTTAATGAATTGTATGTAATACAAATGTATAGTTATGTAATATATATATATATATAATTCAGTCATAACAGTGTGACTGAGCTAGGTGATTGAAACATGTACTTTTAAAATGAAAACTTTATGTTAAACCAACGAGTGACAGTTTTAAGTCAGTTTAACATGACACAATCATGTTAAAAGGAAAAATAGCCAAAATGGCATTAATTCAACATGAATTGTTCAGGTAAAGTGAACAAAACTGAAAAATCATTTTTTTGAGTGTACAGACCATCTCCTGCCTTAAACTTCACGTCTTCACAGCAGTCCTGTTCTCTCTCTCTCTCTCTCTCTCTCTCTCTCTCTCTCTCTCTCTCTTTCTCGACTAATATTGTTACTATGCACAAACACAAATTAATGGCTGATTAATGACATTATATATCATTTAAAGAGTCAAAGCTACAATAACAATGTGTTCTGAGAGAAACATTGCATTAATGAGTGACCTGCTCCTGTAAGATGCTAAAGATTTACACAGAGCAGATACAGCCACCAAAACTGACACTGAGATGAAACTTATGGCATGATAAATGACCACAGTCACACAGAAGCACACCAGCAGGAACACTGCAACTATATGCTCAATGAAAACTATTTTATAATATTTTGACATCAGCTTACAGTACATGCCTAAATTGAGTGATTTTTTTATTTGTATTGTGCTTTTGATAATACATATAGCTTGAAAGCAGCTTCACAAAAAATCAAGTGTTGTTTTAGGTGAAGTGACACAATTTTAATGATGAATTGTAATATAACTCTTTGTGCTTGCCCACAAAAATCTTATTATTCTGGTGCTGATGTTTGCTAGGGTGTTCTGGGTGGTTGTTAGGGTGTTTTTGAAGGTTGTGTATTGGGCCAACCTCCCCCAAAACCTCTGTGATATTCTGGTCTGGAATTTGGTTTGGATCCTTTACTTTTACAACGTGGCATTGGGAGATAGTCACTGAGGTTAATATAATAGACATAATATTATAATAATTATAACATTATAACAGACATTATATAATAGACATTATTATTATTATCATAGACAGGTTTGACTTTGAAAAAAGAACAATAATGCTCAAAATAGTTTGAGCAATTGTTTTTGCACCTCAAACACAAGTTAATTCATGCAGGTGGTCTGCCGGTAGGATAATCTGCCCGGGAAGAGTCGACAGCCATAGGGTGTCTCTTGTATTAGTCTTTATGGGATGCTTTTCTACGAAGGTGAAGGACACAGTGAGCGACTGATCCATCACTCAGCAAAATAAATTGATGCAATCTGTATCCATATTGTATAGCATTGGCTGTTTTTAAATTCCTCCTCTTTTATCCAAATGAATGATGGACTCTAATACAGTGCGATGTGCAGCAATATTAATATACATCAGAGGCCAGCAGCCCACGGTAAATCACCAAACTGAGTGCATTTGTTATTTACATAACAAACCGACGCAGGGAAAAGGTGCAGACAGCAGGGACCCCCGCGTGTGCAGAGGTGGACAGACCAATTCAGATTTGAAAAGACCCTAGAACACTTAGTATAATGAAGAAAGACAGACAGTCCAGTCCAAATGGACCACAGAACACTGATGACTGGTGTTTTTACTAATACCTGCATCCCCCCGTCATCACGATTTGACTGTCTCTAGTCCTATGATGTTATGACAAACATACTGTCTTTTAATGTAGGGCTGATAGTTTGGGTTTGTGTGGCAGGACCTGGGCTACCTATGTGAAACTGCAGTGTTTTACCTGAACACACAGCCAATAAAAACAACAGGTAACAGTTATATTTAAGGTTGTACAGATAATTCTATCTATAGCTAAATTATTCATTTGTTTTTAAATGCAGGCTTTAAACATTCCTTGACTAGTGAATTTCCATGATCTTTGTTGTTATACAGTTAAACAACTCTTTGACTCATAATTGTTTAACTGTTTAACATATTTTTAGAGAATTATTTTTTGTTCCCTTTTAAGAGAACTCGACTCTGCATCATTAATTGGTGCTATGGGAAACATGCTTCAGGAACACCCCCTTTGAACATGCATGAAATGCCTATTTTTATTCAGGTCAAGGTCATGTGACGTAGTGTTGCGCACCACATAGCATTTAAAAGGTACCTGTCAGGTGTTTCTCGTCGGAGCACGCTGCGTTTTGACAGCTCGCCATGTGCTCCGGTGTCCACATCACCCCTCCCCTTTCGTTATCGCTCACAGCTGTGTCCCATCTATCATCCTCACTCTTACCTGTTGTTCGTTAATTTGCTTCCCTATATATTCTCCCTATTGTATGTTCAGTCTTTGTTAGACCGTCGTGTCCTTGTACCGTTTCCTAACCAGATTAAGCTTACGCTTGATTTTAGTTAGCTTAGTTTAGAGCAGCTCCGCTTAGCTTTTTGTTTCATAGTTAGTCTTAGTCACAGTCTAGTCACATCAGGTATTCCGCTATGTTCTATGTTCTTTGCTTACCTGACGCTTAGTTTAGTTTATGTTTTTCCCGTTTATCTCAAGCTCCAGCTTGTGTTGTTTTTGTCTTGTGTTGTGTTTCTCCCCAGATCTCCGTTCTGGTTTTCCCCTTCGTTGTCTTCTGTCCTGGAATCTGTCGCTGCCTGCCTGTGCACGCTCTCCTTCCTGCTACGAGGTGGTGGTCTCCGGGTCGTGGTCGTACCAGTCTCTCCCGCTCTACCACGTATCCCTCCCGGGTCTCGCCATCTATCATCATCAGTGTAATGTCCATCTCTGACTCAGTATTACCTGCTACCTGTTTGCATCTGTGGTAATCCTGCTGTTGGAATTACTACTCACCTGCTACTGACCTGCTACCCGTTTGCATCCGTGGTGATCCTGCTGTTGGAATTACTACTCACCTGCTACCCGTTTGCATCCGTGGTGATCCTGCTGTTGGAATTACTACTTACCTGCTACTCACCTGCATCCATCTACATCTGTGGTGGATCTGCTGTTGGGATTACTACTCACCTGTTACTCACCTGCTGTCCAGCTACATCCATGGTGGTCCTGCTGTTTGGAACTACTACTCACCTCACGGTCGTGAGCGTGAACGTCAACATCTGTGGTGGTTCTGCTGCTGGTTGTGTGACTCACCTGTTCTTCCTTCTGCACCTGTGGTGGTTTTCTGCTAACTCTGAAAATCATCTGTTACTCATCTGCATCGGTAAGTGATTCTATGTGTCAGTAGTCAGCATCTCTGCGGAGGTTCCGCTTCTCTCCGCTGACGTCTTACTGCTGTGGGCATTGTTCTCTGTATTGACTGATCTCTGTCTACTTATCTGAACTGTTCGCTCATCTGAAAACTGCTGCATTTATCACCTTCCAGAACTGCAGAACTCATCCTGTTACTCCAGCAATTTACCACCTTATGGAACTGTAGTACTCACCTGGGACTGTACATCATATCATTCTTATTTACTGTTGTCATTCTGCATTTGGTAGCATATTCTCAGATAAAATGTTTAGTTGTGTACCATTATGTCCACAGTACATTACAGTGGATGACACTCACAATATGTGTGTATTTTGTTTGGGAGAGGAGCATGCTAGCTCAAGAGGGGGCTGTAAGCATCAGATGGTGATTTGACCACTTTGTTGAGGCAAATCAGCCTCCTCTTTTAGCCGCATTTATAGGTTACTTCTTGTGCTGTTGAGAAGCTGTTCCTTAAGTGGCCTAGAGAATAGCAGCAGATTACTAAATTTAAAGTTGGATGATAGATTTTTATCGTCCAAATAAGAACAGCCTACCACACGTAATCTCCCATTGTTCCCTGACCTTCACACCGACCCGTCGAAGTCATGGAAGAATCCACATCCTGCTTACGTGTTTACTCCAGCAAAAGGTAATTATTCCTCTTTTGTGGGGTTTCACAAGCAAGGATATGGGGCAATGTCTAAAGCGGAAACTGCACTTACTTTTGGCCTAGCTTTATTGCTATGAATCTTCTCAAACTGTGTGGATGCAGGTCTGGCTCCCTGAGACGCTAGGGAATCTGCATTCTGAATTATCTAAATTATATAGACAACTGGCTAGTCATGGCCAGTTCTCAAAAACTAGCTGCGTGGCATCATGATGTCGTGTTAGTTCATTTGAGGTGCTAATGGCTGAGATCCAACCTTAAGAAAAGTATGTTTTCTCCAGTACAGAGAACTACTTTTCTAGTGCTGATTTGGAATTTCACAACGTTGTGGGCACAATTGTCTCCTGCATATGTGGAGTCAGTCCTTGCCACTGAGCACAACATATAACAGTCCTCAAGATTAAGAGGCTGTCAGGCCTTATAGCAGCAACAGTCAATGTGATTCCTTTGGGCCTACTACACATAAGGCCATTTCAGGTCACAAAAAAACACTCATAAAGGATGGCAAGGGTTACGTGCTGAGGGCTTTGTACCATTTTTTAATTCAACTCAATTTTATTTATATAGTGCTATTTACTATGTTGCGTTGTAGCAGCCTAAACCAAGCTGATTTCCATCTGAGTGATGTACATTACCCTGGCCTATTACCCTAGCCTATGAGGCCTGTGACCTAGTGTCACTCCTAGGCATTATGGCTTATTTTAGCAGGAATGTAGTGTCATCTAGGCACTGTCTAGGGGGGCAGTCTTAAGTGATGTTTGTGCTGTGGTAGGCTGGTCCTCTCCATCTACTTTCATTAGATTTTTCAGCTTGGACTTGAATTAAACTCCAGGCACTCAGGTCCTCTTGGGCTGCCAGTCTCTAATACCGCTCCTGATATTCTCTGTGCCAATGTTTCACAGCATCTGAGGCAGGAATTCCCTCACTGTGGCGTAGTGGGCATTAACATTATCACACATAAATATCTTGATCATGCATGGCCTCCCGTCAGACATAGAATCTAATGACATATTTTGCAGGTGCCTTTTACAGGCTACGTGGTGCACAACACTACATCATATGGTCTTGGCCTGCCTATAAATAGGCATGATTTAACATGTGTTCACACCCTGGCACACCTGAAGCGCATTCCCCATAGTGTCTAGCCAAGACGCAGTGTCTTGTTCCCATGTTACATATGTAACCTGAGACGATCTTTAGATTCCATGACATATGATTTAATTATTGTATGACTTTTGCATACCTGCAAAACACCTTTTTTAAAAATTTTACAGTTTTTGGTGAATAGTAATTTGAAGTTGTCTTTGTTTCTTTCACAGTTTATCTGAGTATAACAAATAAAGAATATACCCAGAATATATAATGTATGACTAGGACAGTATATAGACTGCTAATACCGTTGTGTTAATTTTTTTGTCTCTTGACTATGTCAATCAGCAGTCACTTCACTTGTATGTTAAACACCAGCTCAGATATTCTGCCTAGTATCACATTTAGTGTTTCACTGAAGAAAGAAAAGAATTGTGATTCAAATCGACATGAGTAGCAGTAAATGATAGCAGAATGTTGCATTACGGTCAAGGTCTGCTGAGACTAGACTAGTGTAGGGTTTTCACTACAGTAAAAATAACACTCTCCACTGATCACTTTAACAACTCTATACAGGGAATTTCCCAGCTAATATACAGTGTAATTTTTTGTATGCTGTATGAGAATTTCTGATGTCCAGCAGAGAACAAGTCAACCCCAGCAGCCATAATCTCTTTAGCTGTGCTAACATAGGACCTCATCCGCACACCACCTGACTTCAGCAGCTATAACTCACATGATATTCAGTGTGAATTTGAAGTCTTAGCTAAGCCATGCCACAGTCTCTGTGTTGTACAATCAATAGGTGTAAAATAAATGGTGCAATGCTTATTCTCTGTGTGCTAACCACCTCCAATAAAATCCCTGTAATGCATATTTCATTTACTTTTATATGTATTGATTAGCTGTAGCCCAGTTACTAAGTCATGCATATATCGATCTCTTAGTCGTGGCTCAGTTGGACAGCATCTAACCTCCCATTTGCAGCCCTAATAAAGAGCTCTGCCTCTGAACCCTAACTGTAAATCTTTGCAAACTAACTTTTTAATTTCGAAATAGATGGACGCTTAAATGGCACATTATTTCTGTCTGCTCTGTCCAGAACAGTATTAAAAGTAAAACCCATTTGTGTGTGTCGCTAATGCCTGGTGGTCTCACACTTTCTCTGGCTTTTCTGGAATTATTCAATTTCAGCATCCAATTAATCAAAGATAAGGATATTCTGTGAGAGTATAAGACATACACATAATGTGCAAGCAGACAAGCGTGACATCTTTATTTAGAAGACAGCCTGTTTGGTGTAATCTGTGATTTGCCTAAAGTTATCAAAATAATGCAATATTATCTCCAGATTAATCAATCAAAAATAGAGATTAATAGAATAATTATTTTGTGAATCTCAAAACCCGTCAAGAAAATTTCACCACAGCTAATGATATTCTCCATGAAGCAAATATGAAGGTTGAAGGTTTTTAGAACCTTCAAGATATAATTGCATATTATTTTCATGTCTATTAAGTATGTGATATGAGGATATAACTTTTATTGTAAACTGTATTCTCAGGACAAAGGTATTTTTTATAAATGTCAGGTCAGGGCAAGGTGTCTAATAGTTTTTTTGGGGCTTGTTGTGTGTATTTTAATTGTTATAGGCTATGTGTTAAATTCATTTAAATGTATTAAGTAAACAGAATGTGCTGGCAAAACTGATTAATTAATTACTTAATATGTATGTTGCCTATAATATTTTTGCTGTTTAATGGATTGTTTTTTGTTTATCATTTTTGACACTTTTTTAACTTTGTAAACAAGCCTATAATAATCTAGAATGGCAGGTTCTTAATTGTGACATGTTACCACATATAATGTGGCTCTAAAATTGGGGCATTTTGTCACAAAAGGTTAACGTATAAAAGCTGTATTGTTTTGCCTGAGCAATAATTGGTGGAAAGCTTTTGATATAGTGAGGACAATAAGTCTATATGGAAAATGACTTTCACCTACCCTGAGAATTATTCACAGGCGAACAATGTCACAACTAAGTCTCCTCTAAAGTCTAGGCAACAATGTAGAGGTATAAAGATTTTTGAAAAATATTTCTGTATAACAAATGAGTATTCATAAAGTAGCCCAACAGAAAATGTATATATGGCAGATCTTAACAACCTCTAAGCCTACCTAAGATTCCTAATGCAGAAAAAACTACAGTTTTTGTCAATTGTCATTGCCAGACCCTCTGAAACAGATATAGCAATTTTAAAAAAAATAATTAAAAAGGCACATTTACACAAGCATCTATCTTCATTGACCTGCAGTAGCACGAGCTGACAAGCTGTAACATGTGAAGATGAATGGACATATTCAGATGCATCTAAAGGATTATACTCCTTTAAGACCGCAATCAATGCATACAAATCAATAATCAGTAGACCACTCAAACCACTCAATATACTAACTGCTGACATTACAATCTCATTCAATTCAATTCATGCATACATGAATTCCAGCTCACATAAATGATAAATGTTAAGCAAAATACATGCATTCCAGTTTACATAAGGAAGGTATATAATAGGCTACATCATGGGACAGTACTATAAGGGATTTGCAATAGTACCATGAACTACACAACATGCAGCTACACAAAAGCAGCATACATGCATACAAACATAAAATATATACAGTAAAATATTGGACGTTTTTAATTTACAAAACCCTAGTCTAAGTTAGCAGTCTCCCAACAAGCAAGCCAACAGGGTGACAGTGGCAAGGAACCAAAACTCCAATGATGTATAGATGGAGAATAAAAACCTTGGGAGAAGCCAGGCTTGACCAGGAGGGCCAGTTCTCCTCTGGCACGTTAAAGCTGTAATTTGTAACTGTTTTAGATATGAGTTTATTGTGATGATTTATAGTTAATTATAGATGTAAAACTGATGTTTCCAACTATATTTGATATGTTGGGCACTGAAAAATCGTATCAACAAAAGCGGTGAGGCATAATGTCACTAATTGCAGCCATAACATCACAGTGCTGTGCCTAAGCAGGGAACAAAATAAAGCTAAAGGTTGTCATGCATATAACGGTAAGAGTACGTAAGAATCTATCAAGTCCTGATGTTCTGTCTCCGGGTCATTTCATCCAGTCCCCCACCATCTGGTCCCAGAGTTTGGGTCCAGCTGACTACAGGACCTTGGGGAATGAAAGACAGACAGATTTAGTGGGTAGCCAGTACATTTGTTCTTATGGGAAGTGTTCTAGGTTCTGGTTTACCTAATTAATGCAGCCTAATAATCCCTTAGGGGATTTGAGTAAAAATCCATATGACTATGTGTAGGCAAGATTAAAGAGGTAGGTCTTTAGTCTAGATTTAAAAAGACAGAGTGTATCTGCCTTCCGGACAACACTGGGAAGACTATTCCAAAGTTTGGGTGCCAAATACGAGAAAGATCTACCACCAGTGCTTGTTTTTGAAATTCTGGGTACTAACAGTTGGCCAGAACCGATCGCAGTGAACGTGAAGGACTATAATAAGAGAGGAGCTCACTTAAGTATTGAGGAGCTAAACCATTTAGGGCCTTGTAAGTAATAAGCAAGATTATAAAATTCATACGGTGCTTGATAGGCAGCCAGTGTAGAGTTGACAAAACTGGGCTTATATGGTCATACTTGTTCATTCTCGTGAGAACTCTGGCAGCTGCATTCTGAACCATCTGGAGTTTTTGGATTAGTCTTGCAGGGCAGCCACCAAGTAGGGCATTGCAGTAATCAAGTCTTGATGTCATATTGATGACAAACTTGATGTCTCATCACCAACAGGAAGGGTGGGCTTTACATTTACATTTACATTTAGGCATTTGGCAGACGCTTTTATCCAAAGCGACTTACATTGCATTATACTACACATTGATTCTAAGTATGTGCAATCCCTGGGATCGAACCCATGACCTTGGCGTTGTTAACGCCATGCTCTAACCACTGAGCTACAGGAAAGCTAAAATAAACAGTAGGGGGTTCTCATTGAGACAGCTTCCAATACAGCAGGTAACGCCTGAACAGGGACTTGAACCCTGGACCCTCAGATTAAAAGTCTGATGCTCTACCGACTGAGCTATCCAGGCCTAGATCTGGGGCTGTAGATCTGTGATATTTCTCCAGGTGAGCCTTTACAAACAAGAGGCTGATTAAGTGTAGGTGTGTGAGGGGCTGTAAGAGGTGACCATATCTGTATATTAATACAGGAGATGAGGGTTGGGAGCTGGCCACAGTTTATAAATAACATTTTAGAAATCTGCTTGAAATGTGCAGACTGAAAACTGTCAAGTAAAAAGAGTTTCATGACAGACTCCACTAGTGTCAGAACATCAATGTGTTACTATAATCAGATTTAAGCAGATGTTACAAGTAATGTGTATTTTCTCCATTACATCTTAGTTACTTTTTCGAATAGTGCATATATTTTATATTCTTCACCTCATGGAGGCTGATGAACTGACTGCCGACCCCTCAAGTATCTCAGTAACCAGAAATTTATCTCAGTATCTCAAGGTAGCCATCAAAAACTTGTGAAATCATAACATACAGGAGAATCATGTATCCAGAGGCCCGGGTCAGGGGAACAGACTCATGGTCTTTCTGGAGGCTGGATTTCTGCAGTTTTGGGAACTCAACTTATCTACTGCTAAGCGATGGGACACATCAGAGACCCCTAGTACAAATTCCCTCTCTTCTGCATTCATTTGAGAGTATGATTTATACTTTTGGAAGTGAAAGCATCTTAAATTCCTCCCCTGTTTTTAACATGTTTCCAAGGTATTTTCAGTGTCACTGTTTGTTTTCAAAGGCATTCTAGGTGGATTTTAGCATGTTGCTATGCAGGTCTGAGTGGTTGTTTTTGGACCTACTCTAATGATCCCACCCCAAGCCTGATATTCCTAATATGATCCAGGTCCCTCTCCCATCCTATCACTTAATAAGTAATATCATACTTCAAAGAGGCATATTTTGTCGTTTATCTCCATGAGCAGGAGTTATATGCCAAAATGCACTGCTTATGTTTTGAGATTTGAACGCTGTATGAGCAATTGAAATTCAGTTAGACTAAACAGTGTATTATGTATGTAGATATGGTCTCTGCAGATAAAGCAAGTGACAGTCTTAATGTGCAATACACGTTAGACACGCTAAACCTTCAATAAACATTGCAGTTGGGTCCATGGTTTGAGGTTTTTGTGATGGTGTACACAAAAAATACAATAGTCTTTCACCTTGCCACTTAACACAATGATTATTTACTGGGCTAAACTGTCTGGATACAGAAAAGCAGCACATCTCAGACTTTCATAAATATAAAACAAACCTCACAGTATCTGACAAATCAACTCATCATCAACTGAAGATTCAAAATAAAAGATGAACTAAAAGAGAAAAAATATTTAGACACACAGTTTGGCATGGGCAGTTTTATTGGTTTCCAGTTGAAAACTTGTTGCTGCAGGCTCATCTGCTTTTGACCATGAACATGTAATGAGCACTATCACAATCCAATGATGACCATCGGCGACAGACAAACCAGCTTGTCATCTACACCATATGACCATATACAGTAGGTTGTTAGTCACTTCCCTGAAATACAGCAGCATTTACTAGAAGCATTTACTAAATTAGCACTTCCACTGACAACAAGTGACACCACAGAAACTTTTGCCTTAATATAATAATATAACTGCAGAAATTAAAGATTATTTCTCAGGGAGTCACTAACACCTTATTACTGTATTTTTAAGGTTAAAAATAATGGATTGCATCCATCCATAATAAAAGAAATCTATATGACTCCAGTGGGTTAATAAATGTCTTTTGATGTAAAATGATATGTGCATAAAAGAAAACTATAAATATTTTAAGCTTTTTAAACAATCGATGCATCACATATATGTGGTACTAGTGTAACAAAAAGGTCATGAAAATAGAAAAACACCATATTTAAAATTTTAGTTGCCTTTCGAGGGAACTCAGCGCTGCATCAGGTTTGACGGGAGCACGCTATAGGCGTGCCCGAGTCAGAACACATGTAAAATTAAGCCTGTTTACAGGCAGGTCAATGTCACATGACCTAGCATTGCACGCCACAAAGCCTTTAAAGGGCACCTGCAAAGTATGTCATCAGCTTCTTTTTTTAGGAAGCCTTTTGGTCCGCACGTTAGTCAGGTCTAAGCCTGAGGAATATCTTTATTGAGTTAAAAATGAGTTAAAAAAATGTTAAGTGTGTGCCACCTTGTCCGTGTTTCATTACGGTGGGTGAAATGTACAATATGCGTGTGTTTTGTTCGGGAGCAGAGCATGGTAGATCAGCTCTTAAGAGAGCTGATTGTCCTCAGTGCAGATCGCTTCAGCTGAGAACGCTACGCTTCTGCTTGGCTCGTTTTAATGCAGATAATTTGGTTTTAATGCTCGATTTGGTGGATGAGCAGTGAGAAACGGGCTCTGCCTTTCGAATGAATGAATTGAATGAATGCACAAATTGAATGAATGCACGCTAACTTCAGAAGCCTCCTCAGCGGTCTCTTCTAAGCTAGACGATGAGCTCATGCTTTTAGCGTCTGATGACGGCAGCCAGGTGGGTGCTGAGGCAGACCAGCTTTGCGTCAGATGGTCCTTCCATCTTTACTTTTCTAAATCTTCTGCTGTAGTCCCCCACAGAGACCTATAGGGACTCGGCAGCACTGGCCTAGCGGCCTAAGAGGCTCTCTTCTCAAAGAATCTTCTATCTTTTCAAAGGCTTTGAAGAAGTATAACGTCTGAGGCCAGCAGCATACTTGCAAGCCCCACGAATAGATGTCTGTATGTACGCCAACACCCCTTGTCAGACCTCCCTCAGAGCCCTCGGATTTTGATTAAACGGGGCGCTTATTTGTAAAGTGAATTCATTAACGCACATGGAGTTTGTGGGTACCATGTTGAGTTAACAAATGCCAACAAGCTAAACACGTTTGGAACAAAAAGAGTCATTAAATGTGACAGATAATTGGCTTTCCTGTAGCTCAGTGGTTAGAAAATTCTTGGGTTCGATCCCAGGGATTGCACATACTCAGAAACAATGTATAGTATAATGCAATGTAAGTTGTTTTGGATAAAAGTGTCTGCCAAATGTAAATAAGAGAACATTATATAGTCACAGTTGATTCATAGTAAATACTTTATGCTTTACAGAGAATGTATTTACTAAGAATACATGCGTTCAAATAGGGTAAACATAGTTCACTTTTTGTTGAGCAAGATGTGTGTATATGCTTGAGGGAGCATGTATTTTCAAATGAAAGGTCACTGGTTTGGTAAATAACAGAGGATGTTGTACAGTATTAAAAAAATGTTATACTGAGTTCATGATACATGTAATACTACTGTTACGGTGGGCCAGTAGTGTTTGTGATGTAAATAATGACTGGAACAAGGAACTAAACAATAAACGATATTTAATGAACACAAAAACTAACACAAACATGAACCGTGAAAATAGTGAGACAAATGCAAAACAACAGTGAAAAACAAAACACAATCCACGAAGAACATACACGGCAACGTCCGGGGCAAAAGTGTTCAAATGGCAATCCAAAATCCAAATACACAGTCCAATAATCCAATGACTGGTGAATACACACGAAAATACACAAGAGAATAATTACTTACAAGAAACCACCGAAACAAACGCCAAACACCAAAGATTAGAACATACAAAACACAGAACTTAAATACACTAACTAATCACGGTGACACAGGTGATGACGATTAACAATAACAGGAAGTGAACACGGATGACACGGAAACAGAAAACACTTCATAATAAGAGTCCGGCGCTATGCGGGGAGTTTGGCTCTGTAACAACTACAGTAAATGCAGAGACAGACAGATGTTGCAAGTAAACCGAGACTCTCTGCTGGTAATTGACTTTGTTTTTACATACAGTACTTTCTTTACAGATTACTTTGCACCAGAAAAGATGCCTGCTCCTTTCTAGACGTGTAACATATACATGTAAAGAAACAGAGAGAGCTAAATTAAAATATGGAGCCTCGTCAATAACTATGAATCTTATTGATTCTCATGTGTGTCTCATCATTATATTTCATATGTGTGTTTTATCACAAGACATGTAAGATCCAATGATATTACACGGATATGTGAAGTGATTTTTATCGCACTTAAAAAGAACAAAACATTTTCTTTTACCAATGTATTGTTTCACTTCAGAAGACATTCATTAACCTATTTTATTATATTAACCATTATGACTTGTTAAATAACAGTTAATAGTTTGTTAATTATTTATAATTATCCGTTATAACTAGTTAATGGATCATTAATAAACTGTTAGTTAATGAGTTATAAATGACTTGTTAAATAACAGTTAATAGTTTGTTAATTATTTATAACTGTGCCTTATAGATAACCAATAGATAACTTACAAGCTGTTAGTTAACAAGTTATAAATGACTTGTTAACTGTATTTTAATGATTTATAACTATGCCTAATAAATTAGTAATAGATCATGAACAAGCTGTTAGTAAATTACTTACTAAAGACTTGTTAAGTATCAGTTAATAGTTTATATATGTTATTGGGACGTTATTCTAAAGTTGCAACTATTCTTCATTTATTAACTGTTAATAAATGAGGAATAGTTGCAACTTTAGAATAACGTCTCAATTACATACATAAGCTAATAACTAACACTTAACTAATATATTAACTCACACTTTACAGATCAATTGTTCATAGTTTGTTAACCATCTACTAATACCAGTGAAACCTTGTAGAACAGCAAATGGATGGAACAAGTTCAAGCTACAGAAATTTTATATGATATTTAAAATATAAAATGTTTGTACCTCAACCTTGTTCCACCCATAGGCTTTTCTGTGTACTGTATTTTACCAAAGAAACTCCACAGATGAAATGTTGAAGATTGTGTTTAATGTTTAGAAACACACATACTGGGCCATCACATGGCAGAACAGCAGTATACAACAGAATACAAACCCATAAGGTTTGGGCACTTTTTGTGCTAAACATGAAAACAAAATACATAAAAATCTAGCCATTGGCATTATTGATATGAACATGTTTTATCACACCTTGGACCCTCTATACTGAGTGAACCAGACCCGAGCTACAACCAAACTGCTCTAGTTTGGTCTGGCACCATCCCACAGTGACACAACACCTAAGCTTTTGTAGACAGAGGAATCAGTTTCCCCTTTTTCTTTTGATGTTCAACATCCCTCAAAAGGTTTGGATCATTAATGAACACTTCCAGACATTCCTGAAGTCGTTGCTGTGGTGTATGAGCAACCAGCAACTCCTTGTATTTCTTCAGGGCCACAACAGCCAGCTCACAGATCGGGGCATTGGCAACGATGGTGTTTCGGTCGACACCGACCTTTTGATATGCCACTCAGCTTTCTTCCTTTCTTGTACGCCTTAAGGACTTTCCTGTATCTCTTGATGACCTCCTCAGGATGACGTGCTGAAACAGATAGAAATTTTGTTAAGTATAACAAACATACAAGTAGTGAATTGACACAGGGAAACACACACATAGATGCAAAGTGGTTGCAACAAGTAATGAAGATTACATGGGCACAGACCAATTGAAGGGTCCAAAATAATATACCCACCAGGAAGTACATTTTGGAAAATAAACTTTATACATAGAGAGAGAGAGAGAGAGAGAGAGAGACAGACACAGATGTCTACATGCCTGACACACATGAGGGGTGCAGCATTATTTCTTGTTTTTTTATGTTTGTTTGTTTTTATTGCTGTTATTTGCTTTGGCAACACTGTATTTTAACGGTCATGCTAATACTGCGCTTTGAATTGAATTGAATTAAATTGAGAGAGACAGACAGACAGAGAGAGAAATATAAGAACAGAGAGAGAAAGATAGACAGAGAGAGAGAGAGACACACACAGAGGGGAGCAGCCTTATTTCCTTTCTCTCTTTACACTTACCTCTCTGCTTGCCATGGCGCCTTTTTTCCTTCTCTTTTTTCTTCCTCTTGTCCTTTTTCTTGTGACTCTGGTGGTGGTGCTTCTTTTTCTTCTTGCGTCTTTTTTCCGATTTCTTGTCTGAATCGGAAGAATCAGTTGATGAGGATGAGGAGCTGGATGGACTTGAGAACGAAGAGGAGCTGGATGGACTGGAGGATGAAGAGAAAGAAGATGCACCAGGAGACAAGTTGGCAGAGGAAGATGTGTCAATTGTCCCACCGTCATCTGTACCTACAACATAATAGAAAATACAATACCAAATGCATTACTAACTATGATGATACAAGTCGACTACATTCTTATCAACATTTACATTGATTAAGACTTTCAGTTTCACTGATTCATCAAATTGTGATCTCATCAGTTGGACAGATGTGTCAGTTGTTAATCAATGCTACAGATATTATCTTCCAGGTATTAACTGTGTATTGTATATATATATATTTTACAAAGCACCCAAGTATGATTGTCAGGTGTGCAAACATGTTTTCCCAAGAAAGTGTTAGGCCTACTTACTTTAACCAACTTGTTGGCGGAGGGAGTCTGTCTCCTTAGTCAGGTCACTGATTTTTTCTGTGACTGTGTGCTTCTTCTTCTTGGCCTCACAGAGCTTAAGCTGCTTATTTTTAATATGTAAAAATGCTGTTGGAGCTACAGTTGCCTCAGTATCTGGAATAATAGGATAGAAAATTAAAAAGCTTTAATCATAAAAGCCAGATGAAGGTAAAATAAAATAATGAGCAGCTGGCTCTAGATATCTGCACTGGCTCTCTGGATGAGTGAACATAATTGTATAACTATCATCCATCATCAATAAATATATGAATGGATATGTACTATCATTATATACACACAGTATATACGCACATATCTATAGGGCTGGCCGATATGGCTTTTTTGAAATATCTTGATATTTTTAGGTTATGTCACAGAGACTCGGGAAGCTTGTGTGATGTGTGTGGAAAGAACAGAGGATAAGAAAATAGGTAGGCCCTAATCAAGTCATATTGTAATATCGTAGCCAAAAAATGCCTGGTTTAGCCACTGAGCTAAGAGAGCTTATAGAAGGCAGAACTAACTCTAAAAGAAGACACAGAGAAATAATCGAATGGATGCAGAAGAAAAGGCTTCTAAGAAGACGGATGAGATGCCAAAAATGCAAACACAAGATGAAATTAAAGGAATCAGTTTGTGTGGACAACTATGCATGGTAAGTTTATTCTTATTGCATGAAATGACAACATACATGGGTATTTTGGTCCAGAATTCTAGTGAAAATGAAATTTAATTTAACTCTATTTAATTGTGAGCTGATAAGAGTGCCCAATATATCTTAATTCATGTTAACATTAATTTCTAGAAATACACTACTATACACTACACTAGTTAATACTAATGTACAAGATCACACGTCAAAACGTTGTAAGCTTATAGATCTGCTATTTTCAGAAAAAAAATACTGAAAAAATTCAACACTTTTGAAACATATTAACACACATTTTATGGGGGTTCCTGGCACAAAATATTTTCAGATGGGGTCCATGGCCAAATACACATTAATTTGGAAGTCCTTGAAATGAAAATGTTTGAGAATCACTGCTCTGGCCACTACCCTGGCCTGTGTCATTCTTATCTTTTTTTGTATATATCTTCAGGGTTTGCAAAAATCATAACCACAGAAGGAGGAAACTGAAGAGGTCAATTAGACACAAATCTATATTCAGCAAGTCAAAGGTCTCCCTCTTCAAC
>JAZGTJ010011514.1:0-16305 GCA_036877575.1 Botia almorhae
AGTAAGGCCACATGTGCACACGTGCAGTAACAAACCTAATCCCCTCAATGTGTTTAAGAGTCTTGATGCTCCTGTCTTCACTGTTTAATCAACATAGCCATGTTTACCTTCCCAGATAACAGCTCATGTACTGATACGTCTTTACAAAGACATGTGTAAGGAGAATCTCAATGTGTTATGTAAAATGAAATAAAAATATTTAAGATTCTACATTATTCAATCAAACGCAAGCAAAATTGTGACTTGTGTTTGCATCTTCCACTGAGTGTCATTGAAACATTCTCAAATGATGCTGGGAAACATGTAGCATCTTGCTTAGCACAAACTTGTGGAGCTCGTCTCAACTCCAGTACATACACCAAATACTAAGATAGTCAGTCATACAATATCATGAATTTATTGTTAACATGTTGGCTCATATTTTGATACTGTTCATATTATGTGTAATACCTACCACACTGTACAGTACTCTATATCTACTTGTTTTTACACGTAAACATCTGAAGTTAACCCTTAATACAGATGAAGCACAGCTTCTCCAAAGCAAATGTGTGATATAAAATAATTCCCAGGTCTCAGGAGAGCCTTTCAGCTGTGTAAATGTGCTGCATTACACTGCCTGCTGTGAACTGAACACATGTCTCCTCTGACCCACTTCCAGACTTCACTACTGCACATGCTGAAGCTACCGTACAGCTCAGAATTACAAGTGGTGCTGGAGTTTAGAGAAATATAGACCCACTGGAATATAGATCTGTCACAGGGTTGTGTTTACATGTACAGGTTCAGGAAGGTTACCTTTATTGTGCACCTCATGAGGAGGGAAACTGGTAATTCCAGATCATCTCACCTTTTTAACCTGTGCTTCCTTTATCTTCTCCAGAGCCACACGGATATTATCAGCTTTTAGTTTGGCAGCTTGCTCCTCCTAAATACAGACACACAAACAGTTACCACACAATCTCAACAATCACAGTGTTATTCTGGGTGTGAGGTTCCTCATCAGTTCCTACAGTTAAACACTTGGACATCTGATCATTTTAAGATGAAAAACACAGAACTCTTACTACCTGACTTTTCCAGCAGGATGCCATTGTAATTGGTTATGGTTGAACAATGAAAGCTTTGATTCCTTGATCCAAAGAATACAGTGAAGGTTAAGGCTTAGAAACAAGCAGTAAGACAGTTGTTGGTAAACACAATTTGATTCTGAACGCTCTCCCCTGAGATTCTCCTCATTTGCATCTGGCAACCCTTTTGCAATCCCTAATGCAGATTCAACAGATTACAGAAATCTGCTTTTCAGTAGTCACATCTGGAGTCACTGGTCCAGTGAATGAGGACACAATTCCCTTCAGTACGGAAACTCAAAACAAAAAATCTGCTGGTAAAAACAGAAAAATATCCCATAGTAGCAAATCTGTAGCTGGTCTGTGTCTGTGCATCACAGTTTTGGTGGTCGTTGATGCGTGCAGACCCATGCTTAGAGTGGTTTAATATTCACCTCAAATCGTAATGGTCAAGATGGTGTAAGCTTCATTTCCCAAGTATAAATGACAAATATACCTCCCGGAGTCTTTGTAGCACAGACGATTTCAGACGTGTAGCTGTTCTGTCCAAGTGCGTGAAACAAATCTACCAGAACCACAGGAGAGGTGGAGGATGGGCAGAACTAGCTACACTCTACTACCTCTCCTCTACTGGCTAATCTCTCTCTAGGACAAAGCGATGTCCCTCCCCTTTTCTGTCAGATACATTTTAGTCAAGCCCTCCCCATCTCTGTTTATGTGTGTGTTTGTGTGAAACAGCTTTGGTGCAGGCTTGAGAGTCAGCGTGCATTTTCTCTCCACCCAGTTAATAAGACAAAAACATAAGAGAGAATAGGGCAGAGAAACACGTACATACAATCATTTTGAACTCTTCGGATACACATCCTTCTTAACAGAATGGCAATGAAGGCAGTTAGAGTCCAAGTCAGGGGAGGATGTGTGTTCATATGAGGCTAAAGCTATAGATCGGGGCTAACGATATAACATGAAAACACCATGAAAAAGTGGTTCAACCATTTTTGCTTCAGTACCCTGACTGAACAATAAGTTTTGTTACACATATTATTAACATACGTATTCAATATACAGTTACCCTGTGTGGGTTTGTTGCCATGGTTTGGTGATGAGGGCATGTCATGCAATCTGTCCATATGGGCATCTGTCTAGTTTGGCTAGCATTTACCAAGAGACAGATGAATTTGCGCCAAAATTGTGCAGTTTGACTGTTTTTGCAGTTAGACACGTTTTTACTGATAAATGACCGTTTGAATAACTGCATTTGCTTCCCGCATTTGCCTTTTCTATGTATAAAGCTCATTGACCTTGCTGACACAGAAACACATTCAATCAAAAGAAGCATGTCACCACATATTCCTCTGTAGAACAGCTTATCTGATCTAAGTTCAGATGCTGTTATCAGTGACCTAATTATTGAATGTCAATGTCCAACAGATCCCATTAAACAAGCTCATAATTGCAGTAACAGAACAGCAGCGGTTCTTCTGACCTGACCCATAAATCTACATCACCGCCCACCTGTCAACAGATTAAAATCACAATTAACCACAATTGCTGAAATCAGAATGCAAATATTTAAGTTTTTTTGGAAATCAGGACAGTTAAATAGGACAGGACAGTAGTATATTTCGGGAGAGTAGATGGAAAAACTTCTTCATGAGCAGGTGTGCCCCCTGAGGCCAGACATAAACATTACTGTGTGTAAAAGCATGAGAAAAGACATCAATTCAAGAAGCTGAATGTGTCAGAATTTTACAGATATTTTACAGGAGTGCAGCAAAAATATATCCATCAGGTCATCACCAATTGAAAACTGCAGATCTAGAAAACATTTTACACATCAGTTTCACATATATTGATTATTGTAAACTTTGTAAAACAGTGGGGTCCACAAGTTTGATGGCACCAGCAAAATCTTATTATGTTGAATTCCCCATTTATTAATTATAAATAATTGTATTATTATTATATAGCATTAACCTGAATTTTAGACTTTTATAAGTATTAAAAATAGATATGTCTTTTGCTGACAGTATAACAGTATGGGCTGAACTTGCTGATCAATGTTATCCAAGAACAATGAGAAAGTTCCAAAATACATCTTATGTGCTTTGATGGAAGCAAAGAAAGAATGAAATGCTTCTTTCAAGGGAGTTAACATGAACAAATTTGTTTACAAATTTGATTAGTAACTAAGAAACACTGAATCGTTTTGCTTCTTATTTGATGCATAATTCTTATTTGTTTTAAATTTCCATATTTACAATACAGCATTTCTTTTTGGACCCCACCATATTTTCAAATAATTTGACCATATTCTACTGCTGTAAAGTTTAATTAATTATTAATCTGCATAGTGTCACAATAAGGAAGGAAAGATCTAGATGATGAAACTTAATGCTGAGCACAAAAATGACCAGTACAAAAAGTTTCTCAGTTTGAACTCTTGAAACCAATCAGATCACCTCAACCAATCCAAGCCTTGCTAATGCCAACAGCACAACACATACACCGTTTACAGCACCCACAGCAAAACATACAAGCTCTGTGTTAATCCAACACAAAAACAAACAGAACCATAGATAAACACAAGAACACAGGGAGGTTTAAATGCTAGTACATTTGTAAATTGGTCTTCCCAAATACACATTAGGTTACTAAAACTGGTGTGCTGCTGAATCAACAATCTCCATCCAGACAGACACTCAATAGGACCAGCTACAGAAAATGGATGCGCACTTTGTTTTATATGCATTTAAATCATCAGACTGCAGCAATAGGTTGCATGGGCCAGAGAGAACACCAGAAAGAGCAATCTGCATCAAGAAAGCTACCTAAACAGTCTCGTCAGTCTGAATCTGTTTGGTTCACAAACAGGATTTTGTAAATCAGGTTTGAGTAACGTTTAAGCTCTCTCCTAATGAGCTGATGATCTGAATCAGGTGCAGAGCTGTGGGTCCCCAAAACCAGGATTTAAAGTCAATATCTCAGGCTGTTGTTAGGCCACTTCCTGCTAAGTTTAGCACCCAGCCCTTAATAAAACACAACAGCTTTCATTTTTAAGTTACTGTTACAGACGGCTCTTAGGCTGCAACAAAGAGGAGTCCAGACGCATCAGTACTTTAACGAAACATTTATTTTAACACAACAAAAATAACATAAATGTTAAATGTAAAACGTGTCAGGGTCGGGCGGGAGGCTCAACACCACGCAGCTAGTCGAACTCCATGCCGGAGACAATCACCGAAAACCCGACGCTCCACACCAACACACCAGGCACAATTATCTCTGCGTCCAACAAGTGTCAGGTGCACGAGCCACACCCTCCAATCGGCACCTAAAACACCCCCACAACGCATGCACAGCCTAAGCTGAGGCGTCACAGTTACTATGAAGACTCCAAATGCCATTTTTACGCCCTTGAAGGGCACTGCAGGAAGGGGGCGCCACATGAACAATTGCCGTTTTCCAAGTACATTTAAAACAGCCACATTATGGGACAATTGCGTTAATACCTTTACATTTCACACATCAAGGGATCTGCTCTTCGAAGCGAGTAGGGCATTGGGATACCGCACCTGTAGTTGCTCAGTGTTTTTGTGTGAAGAATATGCAGCTTGTTGTTTCTGATGAAATTTGATGAACAAGAATCCATCTGTTGTGCTGACTATTGTCACTCACTACCTTTGCATGTTTGTCTGCTACCTGTTCACAGACAACAGATCTGATAGATCGATTTGATCGTAATAAAAATGTAAAACAATACAGTTTTATTCTGTTAAATTCAGATGTCCAAATGTTTAACTGTTTTTATGTAACACCACTTACCAATGATACCAAAATACACACATCTTTACACACATTTATTGACCAGCTGCTGATATGACAACTCAAAATTTATAAAACATTTTAAGCATGCGTATACATGCTCTACAGTTCAACTTTCAGCAAGCCAACAGTCATAGTGCTAAACGATTTTTTTTTGTTATCATTAACTAGTAAACTAACATGACTAAACAAACAAAGGTCTGTTCACACCAAGTCTGAATCCAGGCAATGAAAAAATATAATGTACTTCAAAGTCAAACTTCAAAATAAATACTTTTGTTTTTTACAGTTCACACTTGGTGTGAAGTAGCCTTAAAACTGTAGAGCATTATGACTATCATCAATATAAAATTAGCGAGCTCAAGTTAAAGGCAGAGCATTTCTGTTGTTATGGAACATCACAAACACAGTACGTGGTGTGAGGTAACCATGCACACACACACAACAAATGAGTCACTGAGTCATTCATTGGTTTATTGTTAAGTCTGACGCTCTTTCATATTCTGAATTGTCAAGATAAAGGCCAGGGATGAGGATGATACCCAGGTTAAGCCAGCAAAGGTTAAAGGTCTGTTTACAACTAAAAGAAAAATACTGAGATATTAGTGACAAGGTTACGTCTTAATACTTCAAGTACTTCATACTACTAAATCATAAAAACAAGAAAAATAAATGAAAAAGTAAAGTGAATCATGCTGGCATGCGCAGATGGGTTAGAAAGCAAGAAGGAGAAACTCATCTTGTCCAGAGAGGGCAAGAGTGCATCACCTTGGTCAGCAAGTGAGAGGGCTTTCCTGCAATACTTTTCAAAATGAGAGAGGTCTCCCTGTCCAGATACGAGTGCTTTGTGCAGAGAGAGAGAGGAGACAAGAGTCATTAGTGCTGTGATTAATGAACATTAATGATTCACAGTGTGAAAGCATGAGAGAATGTGTGCAATAATCACTGAAACTGAACAAAAAAAACTTCCTTATATTTCATGTAAAATGTTTTGATTTTAATTTTTAACATCACGGACAATCATGAGAAGCACTGTGGTATAAACAAGGTGTGGTATAGCACAAAGGAGCTATAAGCATGAAATGTGTCTACCACCTTACAAATACCAGTAAAAATTGTCATGCAAATGGAAAGATAGTAAAGCGTCCTTTTATTTGAATTAATCAGAAGACTTTACCAATCAGAGAACACTTTCTCTTGTGAGAAAGTTTGGTGCAACTGGATTGGTTGACATTTGGAGGTGGGGTTTGGACAGAAGAGGTGTGTGGCTATAGTGATGGGGCCAGTCAAAATTCATTTACAGCAGCTTTTAAGACCTCATCAGTCACAATTTTTATGGAAGTAATTAGAATCGTGTTCCTGTAGCTCAGTTGGTAGAGCATTGCGTTAGCAGGGAAAAGATTGTGGGTTTGATTCCGAGGGGAGCACACGTACTGACAAAATGTGTAACTTGAATGAACTGTAAATCGCTTTGGATTAAAGCATCTGCCAAATGCATGAATGTAAACGTAAATATTTATTTTCTGTCATATGGGCTCGGTTTACTGTTTAATAGTAACAAGTAAATAATCAGAATGGTGCAGCATGTAGGTCAATAATGTTTGTCAGTAGAGGTCTAGCTATAGGATAGACAGACAGATTAGTGAAATCCCTGACCATCAATCTGCTCAAACTATTCTACTGAACAGCTGAAAGCATGTAACTACTGTCTGCATTTTCAGATGGTTTTAACCAGCAGTGCAAGTGATTATGTGCCTTACTAGATCATATCACCTGTGGACACAGTCACACTTATATAAATGAAAAGAAACTTCTGTTACTGCACAATGCACAATAAAAACTTGAACCGCTTTGACCCCAATCTGAAAAGTTTGTATTTGTTTAACCATAATATTTGGGCTAGATTATGTCTAAATACAACAAACTTTCAACCTAATCTGATGCAAGCTGCAGTAAACACACATGTGTTATTAAGGAGGCTAAAAGCAGCTTTTATTTGGCCTTTTAGTCAGGGGCAGAAGCAACACTTAATTGTACGCTTAATCTGTTCTGCTAGAGTCCTGCAGACACTATGGCTCTGTCCCAAAACCTAGTGAGCTGACTATGTAGACCGCATTTTAAAGCATCAGACTCAATAGATGACTGATTTAAGTGTTGTTCAATAAGGCCAACAGAATTCTAAGATTTTGATATTTGGGTTAAGAATTTATGAGAAAAATTTTGGTAATAAATATTATTTACTCAATACTGAAAATAATTCATATTAATTTGTTTTATCCAATATGTGTGTTTGTATTTTATATTAGGATTGGATTAGACAGCAAGGCAGCTTAGCAGGTTTTGGAACACAGCCACATCTCTGTCTCTCATCCTCTGTTCTATCAATCACTGATGACACAGCACCTGCTCTAGTCTACAATCTCATTTGCCTAACTTTAAACACAATCACATAAGGTGAGTATTTATGGGATACTCTGTTACCTCAGAACTTGGTTGGTCCTGCCCGTCTCGTAACCCATCCTGATCAGACTTGGGTTTGTCAATGTCCAGCGAATCCATGCTGGACGCAGAGGCGGAGTTAATGCTAGAGCGAGAAGAATGGACAAACGACCGCACCTCATGCTCCGTGACCGTACCCACAGACCCTGTCCTGCGATGTTGGTGGGAGGCCGGACGCCTCATGGTGGAGGAGGAGTACGGTGCAGAAGCCGTGGAGGCTAATGATGTGGAGCTCTGTCTAGCTGCTTCATCCATGCTTTGGGAGGCTTTCTCCAGCTGGGCTGTAATGTCATCCAGAGAGAAGTTGGATGCAAGCGGAGGTCTGCTGCTGGTGCTGCCCACTCTTACTGTGGATGCAGGTGATGCTCGGGTGCTGCTACTGGTGCTGCCCCCACTGCTGCTCGCCCCTCCACTGCTGCTGCCACCCGTGTGCTTGGTGCTGTGGCTGCGGCCAGCTGGAGGTTTCTGACGAACTTTGGTGTCCCCGTGGGGACGAGAGGAGCTGCTGGGCTTACCAATGGTGCTGAGCTCTTGCTCGATGGAGCAGAGGTCTGCCATCAGAGCGTCCAGATCCACTGCGTCACCCTGGTTCAGAGCCTCTGCATAGGAACACCAATGTACACACACACAAATATAAACAAACCAGCTTATTTAAGCATGTCAAATATTTACAATAACCAGTTACTGTGCTGGTCTTAATCTAGTGAGGTTTTGAATGCAGCAAATGATGCTTTTGGGACCAAATAGCATGTACTTCATGTTTAAGCTCTGCAGAAGACAGCTTAGCCCGTGATGTCTGCTCATGAGAGGTGTACAGTATACATTCTAATATATAATTTCCAAAAAGGGCTGTTAGAAACATCTATTCTAATGATTATAGAAAACAGTGGGCTATACACATGAAAATGGTTTTGACTATTTTCTACAGCCACCAATGATTTTGAAAAATAACTTAAGAGGACAAGTTATAATATGATTATATATAACCCCCAATGAACTCATTGATTTTGGAATACATAGCCTCTCATGAGGTCATAGTTGTCATAATTATTTTCAAATGTTTATCCCCAATGAAGGTATAATTATTTCCAACTATGTTTCCTTTAAAAAAAAATTCCCTTTAAAAGTTGATGACTTATTGAATGATGACATCATGACATCATACAACCCCCTTAAGAGAAAGCCCAGATGAAATCTGCAAACATTTTTTTAATTTCCTGAAGTGATTTTAGGGGTGTGGGACGTGTTTGAATATTGTAAATGATGGGTGTTCCTATTCTGCAGAAAGTTGTCAAACTCTCTGTGGCCAAAGATTCCGTGTGGGCCTGCTCATGAAGTTACACATGCGGTTTTGCAATGCATTTCCTCCAATGATGTCATAATAGTTTCAGAATGTATGTTCGGCTAATTAAGTCAATGAAATCTGAATAATAACAGAATATAATGGAATGTGGTGTGTATACTGTGACCTCACCGTTGATGTTATAAACTGAGAAGCGATAGGCCATGTTGGCCATGTTAGACTCTTGTCTCAGAGGGGCCTTCCGTACCTTCTCTGGTCTCCCATCATCCAGACTCTAAAGAAAAGACACTGTACTCATATAGTCTCATTTGTGTTAGCACTGCAAATAGCATTGAAGGGATTTCAGGATTACTGGATTCATTTTCATGCAGATTATCAATGCTGTCACTTATATTTTTTTTAAATTATAATTAATTTAGATATTTAAGATATTTAAATAAAAGGTAAAAATGCATCGATCTGTGTTATGAAGACCATAAGGTGTTTAAATGAGTGTCTGTTGGTGTTTAATTTAACACACTGCTTAAAGACTTTTGAGTTTTGTGGCTGTTGGTCCACGCCTGTTAGCGACAAGGCCATTTATGTGTTAGTTAGTGCTAAAATACCAACTTTACCAGATATGCACATGTATAAATTTGTTTCCAAAACATAAACGAAAGGCTATAAGGCTATTTTAGGAAAAAGAATAATGAGCCATTCAATACGTCCTGTCTGAACTTCATTCAGGGTTATAACATCACAATGACATTTACCCCAGTATATTATTTCTCCGTCTCACCTTTGTTAGTTTGTCCAGCTCCCCAAGCCATGCTCCAAACATTTTATCCAGGTCCTGGTCCTCCTTATCGCTGTCTTCCTCTGCAGCATGATCCAGTTCATCATCTGAAAACTGCTCCATCTATAAGATATCCAAAGAGAGCAGGACTGCTCAGAAACCATGTGACATTTTCTAGAAAAATGAGAGGGATGCCTGCAATCACAATGGTAGGGTGTATGAACAGTTTCCAGGGAGTTGCTATGTGGTTGCTAAGGTGTTTAAGGTCTTAAAAGCCCACCCCCAAATATCTATGCTTCCGTGGTCACTGAATGCTGTTGAATTCCTCAGTCTATGTCTACAGAATTTTTTCACACCCTTGGTCTGGTTGCTTGGAAGTGACATCACACCACTCCTCATCAAGCACTGCATTTTAGGTGTCAATCATGTCTTAGGTTCAGCCTATGGTTTTAAACAAATTCGATCAAATATTAAAGATGCCAACTATGGTAATAAATATTGCACAAAATGTCAAGTAAAACAATACAGCTTAACTGTAGCCAGTATAACACATGCTTGAGACAATTTACTTTCAATGTTAGATATGATGTTTTGGCAAATTGAGAAAATAAATGCGCTGGTCACCACTGGTTTTTCAAAACCCATGAATTTAAATATAAAAAAAAAACTCAAAATACAACACTTTATTTTGGCTTCAGTGTTCATGCACTACTCAAGACATTTGGCCTGAAATTTCATTATCTTCCACAGGCCATAAAATATAAATCACACACTGCCCTCTGGTGGCCATAAAGGACACACAAACACCCTGATAATGTTTAATCACAGGCAATGTTCTCACACTGTAAATAATAAAGTGTGTATGTAATATCATAGTCCTAGTGATCTTTTGTAATCATCTCTCAAAACATGAATGATTTATTGACAGACAGACAGAGCTCTACAATTTAACAGTGAGCAGGACAGATGGAGTATGCGTGAGTGTGTTATACAGATGTGGACGTATCAGCGTCTTATCAGCAGTGTATATATCAGATGGTCTGGAAATGATCCTCTCCAGTTGTAAATGGTTTTGATAAGTTCAGTGTAAACACATCTGAATAACTTATAACATGATTAACAATCTCCAGAGTCTAATGTTTTTGTATCATACACCAACCCTCAAATCTCATTTAAATAAAGTATTGTCTAAATCCTAGTGAGCTACCTAGCCAAACAGCATTTTTAGGCATCATAGGCACACTCCCAATGTGAAGTCTGTTCCAAAGACACCTTGTTGTAGCCAAAGTCTAAGGATTCTAATTCTAAACATCATATGAACCTTTCACAGTGAAGGAGATCCCAGAATGCATCGCATCTGGCTCAGTAAAAAAAAAACATGCTATGTAAAGCATTCCAAAGTCTGAAGAGCTTAATAATTATTAGTAGGCAACCTTAGTAGACATTTGACTATGAAAGCTTATTTAGAACAGAGACTTTAATAACTAACACTAATTTATGCAGCAGTATAACAACACTGAAACAAGATGGCAATAAGCCTCTTAGATTATTAAAATTCTTTTAAGGTACTTTGGTCTGAAAACATCCTGTCACTGGCGAGAAAACCTCATGGACAGGATGTACCAGGCCACAGAAATCCTGACCACGAAAATCAATCAACGGACAAAAAATGTATTTACATTTGGGACTCATAATTAATCAGTTTCCAAGCCAATCTTACTGGAACCAGCATTCCATAGGATATGTACAACATGTGGAGGGGTGGGGGGATTATTTGCAACGCTATAGTATGTCAGCTTCTCTCTCAAACAAGTATATTAACATTTATGCATTTGAGAATGAGCTTTAAGAGATTTACCATTGCTAGCACCACGCACATACCAAGACACAGAAAATAAACTGAGTAGTGGGAGGATGAAGTGTTGACCAGATGTTTAAGAGTTTGGTTGTTCATCAGAACAGCTGGCAGGATCATTAGAAAAAACAGAGCAGAGACCAATGCAAATCTGTTACACACACAAGCCAAGATAATGAATGAAAAACAATTACAGAACATGAAGCACTCAAATACTGTTGTAGTACCATGGTGGTCTTTTATCAGATACAAAAATACCCAGAGTACTTTAATATATATTTAATATATGTTTCTTAGAATAATAAAAATGATCAAATGACAATAATATGACCAAAATGTTACAAACTAAATTAATACTGGCCAGAAAAACAAAATCTATGGTAACACGTCTCAGATTTCATCTCCACTAGAATTGTCTCTTCAACCCAGACCTTTCAGCCATATCAGCAATTGTTTATGTTTAATCTGCAGAGAGAGAGTGAGTGAGACCGGGTTGGGGGATTAAAGAGAAGAGTTTTGGTGTGCTGTGCTACAATTAGCTTCATGCGGTTTGCAGCCCTGTGATTTGGGCCTGGGCTGGCAGGCCCGGGGCGTGGGCCGCTCTGCACATGGTACAGACACTTAAACTGTGCTCGGAAAGGTCCCTGCTGACGCAGACTGTTCAGGCAGGGGTGTGGACCAGAAAATGATCGTGCATGTGTCTGCATGTGACAACGACATCATCACCAAAAGGTCTACACTCGGAACCTTGCACATGCTACAAAGTCATGCCACGGTAGTCATGTCTAATAGATCCTGGACTGGATTGCTTGGCTGGCACTTTCCCCAGATCCAGTCTGGAGCCACAGCAGCCACGTGCAGCATCAAGCCTGCAGAGAAACCATCTGTTTTACATCATTGCCTTGCACATTCCAAACACAGCAAGCACTACGTACTGATGGAGTAAAACAGGCAGTCCTGTAGCCTCCTACACAGTAGAGCCAGCAGTGTTTATACTTAAAAACTAGTGTTATTTGTAAGCTATGTTTGTCCTATCGGCAATGCTCTTGCCAAGTCTACACTCATTCGGTTTTGCAGCGTGTGTTGGCACTGTTTCATGCATTAGATCTCCATCAACATAATTACATTGTCATAGATTTAAAAACATGCTGGAGCGAGTTCGTCATTACCTTGACGCGTCAGCTCATAAACAGTTAATGATTTCAGGGTGCTACTAGGTAGAGACGAGTCAGGGCTCATTGTAGAGGGCTACCAATAAGACACTATGGGTTTAATAACTTGTATAAAACTTTCACATTGTCTAAGGAAGGGGTTTACAAACTTTTTTTAGCCAAACCGCAATGATCAATATTATTTACTTTTTTACATTTGCATTTTTAGCTTCTGAAACATTTTTAAAGTTTCAACAGATTATAATAGTACGTATATCTTCCCATTTTGCACGAGTTCGCAGTTTTCTGATATCATGTATTGTTGTATAATAATCACAACATGCAGACTAAACAAAAATAAATACTTTATTTATATTTTTTATTTTTCAAATTTTTATTTTCATTTATGGTTAAATTATAATTAAATTTGTTGCTTTTTTGCTGCCACAAAGCAAGGGCCGGTTGCCAAGGTGTTGCTATGCAGTTGCTAAAATATTTTGAGCGGTTGTTAATGTTGCTAAGTGGTTTCTAGGGTGTTCAATGCGGTTACAGTGGTGATGCTAGGGTGATCTAGGTGGCTGGCTTAAAAACCTGTTTCTTTTCTGGTTCCTAGCCTGGATCCCTCCTTCAGTTCAAGTCTGAGTATTTTTGCTGTAGGAAAAAAACGTAACTGACCGATTAGTAACTGATTAGTTAAATACCAAAATTGTATACTTTTTAAACAAACTTCTGACCATAGGTATGAGAAAGTGATGTTTTTCTTAGCACCAATAATTAAAACAAATTTAGCTCAGCCAGCTATTTGTTGACATTTTGTTGGTGGAAGAAAGACAATAGCTATAATAAATGCCAGTTTAAAAGAAATAACTTACATTTATTCTGCTAACAAATCAGAACTATAAGAGCTGACTGTGTTTGTAGTAGGACAGTCTAATGTGAACAGGAAGTGAGCAGGATATAATGATTCCTCATCCCCCTCACGTCGTGTTGTGCAAGACATCCTTTAAGAGGAGAGTCGTGCCGAACTTCTGCAATGTCACAACAAACACACTCCCAAATGCAGTTAATCAAATGCATGATTCATTCCATTCAATGACATTTGAGATTATGTAATGAATGACCCATCAAATCTTTAACTGATCCTAGGTCATAAAACAGCACTGCAATCAAGAACCACCATGCACCTCCACCCAAAGATGGCATTTCTTAAATGGACCAGCCTAGACAGCCAGAGAAATTCACAATCCTCCTGAGATAGGAGTGTTTCTTTTGATCCAAAAGATAAAGACACAAATTTAATGCCAAGCAGCCCTTATAATACACCTATATCCTGAAGATTTTAAAAGAATAAACCTTAGTCCACATTCATTGTAATTGCTAGCCTTTAAGACTTCCCCTTTTGTGCTCCACAGCAGCAAGACAGACATACAGGTTTGGAACAACATGATGGTGAGCACATAGTGATAGGATGAACTGTTTTTAAGGGTGATATCTGCTTCTCCTGACGATGTGCTGCAACGTGCTAGAAAAACCAGAAACACCCAGAAAATGGCAAGTGGCAGAAAACAGATTAACAGACCAATGAGACGATCTCACAGTTTCAAGATGTATGTGGATGCCTGCTATATCCAGATATGCCTGTGTCCCCTAAAGATCCATCTTTCCCATGATGTTAGCTTCACACAGTTTTCAAATGGAGAACAACTGTGTGGATTGTGCTTCCCACTGCCTGACCTTATACTCTTTGATCTCTGGGTCAGAGGTCAGGATCAGTGATGTTTGTCTGACTCTAATCACACCATGTGTCCGTCCTGAAACCCAGATGTCTGGCATAGCTGTTAAACTGTGTGTGTTAAAGTTGCTAAACATCAATTTATGGCATTATCAACGCCAACAGAAAAGCATAATAATGTCATTTAAAGTGGACTGGTGGGATTTGTGGGTCTGTCACAGGCATTAAGTTCAGAGCATGTCTGTAGTCTGTTAAAAATGGAAGCAAGAAAGCTTTGAAGTGAGGTTATGACCCCTGTAAATACTTCACACAACACATGGCAGGCCTTATAGAACAAGAGTGTGTGTTTGTTATTAATGGGACCGTAGGCACACAACTCCAGCTGGTCTTTAGGAAACAATACATCTCCAACACTCATCATCTATGAGTGCATCAATGACCGCAAATCTATATCTGAATGCAGGAGATCACAAAACTCGGTTATATTAAATACACATATCAACAGGCAGATTATATTATATTATTTTCAGTCATGTTGGGAGGCATTTCCCATAATTCCATGACCAGAACATTAATCCAGATACACCGACTCAGTCTTGGGAAAAACTGTAGACACGCAACTTAAAACATGCAGTTCTGGCCATTTTGCATTTTTGTGAACTATCCAACCCCAAACACTGGTAAGCAATATTTCCACTGTACTTGTCTTTCAGTCAATCAGTGGTACTTTCTTATCACTCCTACACCAAAAATTGTTAGGGGGTATCTACAAAGTCTATCATCAGTAAGTTTCATTTGCACGTCCAGCATTCATCTGATACAGACGTGGTCGATTCCAAAAGCTCAACAGAGCTCTATGTTCTTGGGGCTGCTTCAGCTGGCAGATCTCTGGTTAATTCACCCCAACTTAAGAAGCAATAAAGATATTAAGAAGGATTTGGCTATTTGCAAGACCAAATTATAGTAACCCCATGATGTCTGGCCTTACTTATAAAGAACTCTAGTTGTTTGAGAAGAATCCACCTTCTTTGTGGACCATCAGTGGAATTGCTCTTCCAACCACACAACCAACCAACTGAAGTCCAATGAGAAACATTAAAGATGGCTTTCCCACGACTAGGACAACAGCACAGCTGTCATCCTCAGGGAAGGGTTACTCTGGACACGACCACAGTAAAGCTCCTCGCACGAGTTAGATTCCAGCTGCGCTGTGGTGAGGATACAAGCAGAATGTGAGGCAAAGAAAGAAACTACTTCAAATAGGATCCAGATTTTTCCTTCGTCCCCTCTTCCTTCATCTTGACGAGAAAAACAAATGTAGTCGTGGTAAGGACGAGCTGGCTTCAGCCATCATATAAGAAAAAATGAAAACGAATCAGCAAGAAAGTCCAACTCTCAACTTAGTATTCCAGATGCAAACGAAACCTGAGACAAACACAACACATTCTCTTTTTCTCACTTGCATACAAAACCACACATAAAATACGCCAAAAACATCACAACGAGTAAAATAGCTGACAAGTTAAAGGGATATTGGAAAATGTGTACATTTCTGAAGTTTGAAAACACCATTTCCGGCCTGCATACTTCTCTTTTCCTCCCTGTTTGTCTCCCTTTTTCACTGCAATTTGATTGAGATCCTCTCCAGAGAATAAGAGCGTTGTCACAGGCAGTTAGTTGGAGACAGCCTTCGTCATAGTCAACATAAACACTAACAGAGCAATGTTTAGACTAAAGTCCAGGGCACAGCAGTTTTGCGATTAAACTGTCTGTGAGCCCTCTTTATAAACGTTCAAAACAAAAACAGAAGAACAAAAGGGAGAATGTCCAGTACCTAAAGTAGGTCCCTTGTGCAGCTTTCAGCTACTGTGTGTATACACATACCACACACACCCGCATCTTAATCTAGTCAGAACCAAAATAGCAAACAATTCTTCAGAGGGTTTGTGGTTCTCACAGAATAAAAGCTAGTGAAAGCAATGCAAAGGTCATTACCAGCTATCGAGTAAACTATGTAAACACTGCATAACTTTCCTAGGAATCCAGCCAGAATCATTTTTATGACGTTTAGTTCTGTTAGTGATCCTTAAACTTC
>JAZGTJ010011516.1:6051-16836 GCA_036877575.1 Botia almorhae
GCTGGTTTGTTTTGTATTCCTCAGTTGTGGATTGATTGTTTAATAAAGCCTTTGTTTATACCGCTGCCTGCATTTGGGTTCTTCCCTGCTCCAAACCCTGACAATTCACAAATTTTCATTGGCCTTTTCTAAAAGGATCAGAGGTTATTTGGCTCCCAAGGACAAACCCCTTATGTCATCATCAACACAACGCCGGGTGACTGACAGAAATATAACAAACAATATACATTTAAAAATGTGTAGCGTTGTCAGTTAAATGTAAAATCTCTGTGTAATGCCTTCCATAGACTTATGTTGCAAGCACATTATTGTAAATGTGATTTTAAAAATTGAGGAATAAGGTGAAATTATTGTTTGTGGTAATCAACAGATGTTAACTTGAAAATGTTCCACTAAAACTGACACATACCCTCTTTAAAGAGACAATTATCCAGCTAATAGAAATCTTCTCTGTTTTTAAATTCTCCCAAAGGTCCAAGACCCATAAAAGATTTCGTTTATATACTTGTTTATGATCCAAACACTGTGATCTTTATTCTAATTTGACATGCCCACAAGCTCTTTTAATGCTGTGCAGCTTAGAATGCCATCTAAGAGTAATCACTTTGTGATTAGCATACATTATGTATGTTTTAATACTTCCAATCTTGGATAAACTATGTAACACAAAATCTTGTGCACTGGATATTTAGTGGGTGGGGATTGAAAACACACTTTAGGATTATGTATATTTTCCTAGCACTGATTTAAATTGTTTTTTAAAGTTAATGATATTCATTAGTGTAGGCTTGAAAATGACAATGAGTAAAATAGGATCAGACCCACAATGAAAGAATGAGTAAATCGTGGTAAGCAAATATAATTTAAATGCACTAAACAATTTGTTTAAAATAATTTTACAGCTAAAGAAATGATTAGTGACCTAGAAAAAAGCTATTTTATATTTATACAACATGTACATGTTGCTATAGGATTAGAGTTTCAGGGTTTGGTTTAGAGCTAGTTGCCCTTAATTATGCATTATTTACTGTTGTTTCAATAATAAGTACTATGAAACAGGTAACAAAGACACTGTAAACTAAAGTGTTTTCAAAAACTTTTCTTTCATGTGATGCAGCACACATGTTAAAAGACGTCAGTGTAATGTCCAAGAAATTGTGGTATCAGCCAGAGAAACAAACAAAATATTATTTATTACACCTTTAATTGTTATAAATTCACCTTTAATTTATATCAGGTCAGAGTCCTTCATCTTTAGTATACAGGATATTTATTCGACCCACACTCCAGCAGTTAAGACAGACGAGTCAATGGTGAGAGTCTCTCTGCTGTGTTTAGAGACATATGCAATTATGCTAACATACTTTATTCTCAAAAAAAGTTAAACTTTAGGATTTCTATTCCAAAAAAAACCCTTTTCTACAGTAATCATTTAAGACAAGCGATGTGGAAACAATAGCATTACGAATTATGATGGAAAAGTATTTTATAATAATCCCTTTAGATTTGTTTCCATTCTTGACATGGTGCAATAAAAGACATCAATAAACTTTATATTGTCCCAAACATATATTGTCTAGACACCAACGAGATGAACTAAAGACAAGACGGAGACTTTTTCTTAAATTATTTATTTTTTTGAGAGAAATATCCCAGTAATCTTACGTGTCTCCATTAGACTTGCAGAAGATTTCACAAACTGTGCTTAGATTTGCTAATCCAAATTGATACCAAATTCTGCATAAATTAGATCATAAGATGAACTCAAACTTTTATCATCCAATTCTTAAGATTAAATTATCTGAGCTATATTATCCACGGTAATGTTATAAGTTTATAGTACAGTCTATCTAACTGTTGATAATTATTTTAGATGTCCATTATATGGACCATGCAGCTATGAAAAAACATTTTTTGAACACTAAATTCTTTCTCTGAGTTGATCCAATAGCATACCTTTTAAAGTTGATAACCACTCATTAACCACTAGTGAAAATGAGATAATATGTTTGACAATGTTTGACTTTGAGTTTGGTAAAACCTCATAGCATATATTATATATGTATGGGCTGGAAGACAGGTTGACCGCATCATAGCTGTAGATTGCATAGGCGTTATGTTGGAGTGTTAAGTATAATTATTGGGAGAACAGGCTTCTTTTAGCTGGCTTCAGAATGATGAAATGCACTGACATTTTTGTGTTGCTAATGTGTTTGAAGATATTTTGCCTGTAAGCTTTGCTAGTTGAACTGTTATGATTATTGGTGAAAATGATTTGTGAGCGTGAAATTGATTTGTCTTAATTTACGTAAATGTTGCATTTGAAGTCACTTTGATAGATGAATTTTAAAACAATGCCATATGTAGTACAAACATAGGCTTTGTTTACTTAGAGTGATTTCATTTATCCAGAAGAAAAAGTTTGGCTTCTTCTATTGTATAAATTTGGGTGCAAAGTTGATTATCTTGCTATATTTTATGTGAAGGTATCTTTTAAAGTTGTTTTGTTTTCCACAATGACAATGAAGATTTCATCTTAGACAATGATGCACAACTTGTAATTACTCACAAGTACAGCCCTCAGAATGAAAACAAAACATCGCAATATTGCTAACAGTGTCATCAATAAAACAAAATCAAAATGGATGATAATGCACAAAAACAACACTTCTGGCACAAATAAATACATAAATAAAAGTCCCCAAACAAAACAGAGATGCTGCACAGTCTGGTGCATTTACAATAATTAACATACAAATTGATTTCAAAATTGATTATCATTGCTTTTATTGATTAGTTATAGTATTATTAACACTTTTAGCACATTGTATGTAGTACATTGCTGATGTCACTGTGTGTTAATTAGCATTTGTTTGTTATGGAGGTTTAATTAACGTAAATTAATCCATTTAATTACATCAGTCCTTTCCACTGTTAAATCCACATCCAGCATTTTTAAACATCCCAGATCCACACCTCTAAAGAACAATCTGACAGTCTTGTGCACCGTAATTTATGTCTAATTACACGAGGTAATTAGTGGGCTCGTGCAGACATCGGTACTACTGGGAGATCTGCAACTCAAAGAGAAACAGCAAACACCAACAATTAGCTCTTCAATGACACACTGGGCCCAGAATACCTCTGGAGCACGCAGCAATGAGCCTGTGGAATAAAACATAACAGAGGAACTCTGTAAAGAATAATACTGGCTATATCGCCCACTAGGGCATGTTGTAATATTGGGCTAATAACACACATTCAAAATACTGCATTTTGGAAATTCACTTTTTAAAGTAATGATAGAAGGCATAAATGTTCACCGTGTTAAAGGCCAATGTGATGTCAATAGCATTCATTGGTATTCGTACTAGCATACATATATTTATTTATTTACTTTTACATATTTTACCATATGGTTGTACACATATCTGTCTTCTCCCATAAATACAAAAATATGTAATGTGCAAATACCTTCAAAAGCATAGTTTGACTTTGTTTGTATTTAGTTGTTTATTATGTTGTTATTCTCGATACAACTGGCAAACCATATGTTTAGAAATATAATTGAAAAGCAATATTTTAGCAGTTATGATACAGATTTGCAGTTAACTGCAATTCAAACTTGAATAGTTGTATTGTGCTATTGTGAAGGAAGATGGCTGTACACTAAACCTTTTGTTGTAAATTAAACCATCAACCACTTGAAAGAAAATGAATAAAAAAATGTTTACCATATGGTAGGCCTATATTCTTAAGCCTCTTAAATCTCTCTCTCTCTTCTACTCATTCTGGCTACAGCAGTGTAAAAATATGAAGAAACGTTGATCATATCATGAGCTTCTGCTGAGAATATACAATTTCACTGCAGCCCTGAAAAGGAAAATTTAGTGATTTCCTCTCTTGGAGTCAAATGTTGAAAAAAATATAAATATGAGGTGAAACCTCAAATAAATGTGTGAACATTTTTTATTGCTCAATACAGCCTTGGTTTTAAAAATAATCTTTTAAGCATGACAGCTTTACAAAAATGAAAGCATTTGCCTTTGAGGATGCATGCTTTGCTAGGTAACATTTTGATAATGACTAGCTTGTAAACAATTTACAAAAGCAGCTGGGCAAATAAAGCCCATTTTTAATCATCGAGTGAGGACTGTGAAGTTTGTACAGAATCGGTTGGAAATCCTTCAACATGTCTGGCTTCAAGTTGTTATAAAATAGCATGAGTACATATATATGTATATAAATACATGGCCCTTTATGGCCAGAGCTGAAACTATTGTTGAAGACATGACTGCCTCTGTGCAAATGAAAAACAAGTGTAAACATTATCCTAAATAAAACATAAAAAAGTAAAAGAAAACAGAAAAAAAGTAGTTTAATGGCTAGGGTCACCTTGAGATTAATAGAATGTCCAATCCGAGTGAATAAATATCTTCACAGGTTGTGAAATGCGCTTATCATCTAAGAACCTGTTGGTGGCGCTTGTGAGTAATCCCACACAGTGAGGTGAAGTTTTGGGACATAAACATTTGGAACCAGCCTGCTGATATCCCAGGAGGTCATGTTGCACTACCCATCATCTTCCAACATTATCTTCATCAGCCTTACAAATTAGCCAATGTCTGCAATCTTAGAAACAGTCAGAATGCTTTAATCCATTCTAGAGTGAAAACCTACCCTGTAGTTTATCAGTCCAACATTCACTATTGCTTAATTCTGTCTGTGTTTACAGATTCTGCTCTATAGCCCCCTGCTAAAAGAAGCCAATGCTATAATGATAGATCACATATCTTGTTTAGTTGCTTAATTGCATTTTTGGACACAAGCTAATGTTGTGGATATTTTAGAAACGGGAAAGGGGATATGTGTATACACGTTCAATTTACTGCTGCAGGGCTGAAATGAGTTGTCATTCTGGAGCTAGTAACGAGTGTGGCAGTGCATGGAGGGGATCAAGGGTCCCTTCAGGGAATGTTTATAGGCTAAATCAATGGGTCAGGCTTTGGCTGCTTAGCAGGGGCAGTTAGCCTCCCCTGACAGATTATGTAACTTCACCACCTAGCAGCAAAAACATCTTTCTCTATTGATGATCATTCTAGTTGCTTTCTATTGCAGTAAAATATATATCTTCTCCATTTAACACAACAGTGACAACAACACTATTACACTGATTGGGTAGAACATTTGAGTAAATAAGGTCCAAATTCTTATTCAAAAGGAAATAACCACTATAATGTTGATTTTAAATTTACACATTTTGCAGTGGCTTTTATCCAAAGCAACTTACAGTGCATTTAAAGTGTACAATTTATCAGTACATGTGTTCCCTGGGACACAAAACCACAACCGCTGCACTATAATGCAATGTTTTACCAATTAAGCTACAACAACACAGCTATGATATTATCCCAAATGCACAATATGGTTATTTGTTCTACAGTAATTTGTTACTGTAAGCACAGTAAAATCTACATATAGTATTATATTTTAAGCAACTATTACTGAATAAAAAAAATACTGACAATTTTCACAGTGATTGTGGGTGCATGTTTGCAATATCATTATTAGGAAACCCAGCCATGATTAAAATAAATTCTGCAGTAGCATGTGTGTATTGATCTACATTCATCGTTAGATTTTGTTTGACATCTGTACTAAAGGAAGCTTGTGATCTGAATCCAGCTGCAAGGTCTAATATGCTACATATATTTTTTAGTCTGAGCCAAAAGATTTTAGACACAAAATGGAAGAAAAATGTATTCTATAATGTATAATTTCACTTCTGTTCAGGGTCTTTTTCTACCCAAGAGAGACTCCATTGATTGCTGCTCCACCCATTGCACAGGCTGAAGGCAATCAGACCCTGAACAGCTCAGCATTTACCATAGGATTAAATGGAGAATGAACTGAATCTGAACTCTGCTGATCTCTTTCAGCCCTGTGTATTGGAAACACACATATACTTGCATATGTGGTTTACAGGAACTCTTCATAGGCATAATGATTTTTATACTTAGAAAATCAAACTTTCTATTCCCTAACCCTACCCCTAAACCTAACCCTCACGCCACACTTCTGATATTATTTCATTTTAATAAACACAATTTAGTATGTTTTATTAAAGCCATTTGGTTTGTGATGGTTTTATGAGTGTCCCTGTAAACCACGTACATGTCATTATACAAATTTGTGTCCTTATAAACCACATATACCAATACACACAAACACACACACACTTTTACACCTAACCCTTTTACAGAGCTAAGAAATAAGAAAATAAAACAAGCAAAAATACACAAAATGTAAAGACCCTACAATGTAAAAGCCCCCCCCCCAGACAGTCAGTATCATTTGTAAACAGTAAAACAGTAAAAATGTAGCAATACATGACCATTTACCACCAGCTCGTTCAAATAAATAAATGTTCTGTTTTAATGTTGCTTGTCCTGTAAGACTGTAAATGGTCTTTCTGAAAACGTTCAACATTCTGAGAGCATTCCCTGTTAGCTGGGATAACCACCCCATCTTTCAATAACAGTTTCTTTGTAAAGTCTGCATCATTTGACATTCAAATTCCATCCATGCTGAAATGTGCTAAACTGCTATAATAATAATAATCCTCCACTGACACAATCAGGTGTTGATATATCACTGAAGGTTCATCTGAATAAGGAGCATGGGGTTGCACAGCACTAACTGTGGAGAGCTTCCTGATAATCTAAGTGAAATGTCACCTTATTTACACATATAGAATAAATAACAATGTTGTTTTGATCTTGAACAAAACACCAGTGTCTACTGATGTTTTGTTAAAGTCTGTTGTACCTGTTTTCAACTTAACACTGTACCGTAGAATAACAACAGTCATAGAGCAACACACAAACAGCCAGACAATTGTTACAGTCAGAGGCTTCAGTATGGCAGGTTGAAAATAAAAACATTGAAAACTTTTGAAAATAATACAGACTGTGGTTTTGCTCTCAAAAAGCTAGATGCTGTGCAGAGTAATGGAGCCGAGTGTGTGGGTTTTAATACTTATTGTAAAGTCAAACATCTTTGAACTTGTTGCACATCTTAAAAACGTGGCACTCATGGTATGACACACTGAGAACAAAACATTGTTGAGGCCCAACACTCAAAGACTTTCAATCTAACATGTTTACATAGATCAACAGTTAAAAAAATAAAGAATGTGTCTTGAATTGTAACGATGAAGCAGAGACAGAGGGATCCATTCGCAGTGCTTTATTAAAGAGAGTACACAACAAGCAGCAAGGGTCAAACAGTCAGAACAATGAGGGCGAGACATAAACAAAACGATGAAACAGGCAGAGGTCGAGGCAGGCAGCAAATATTCAAAAACACAGTTCAAAGCAAAGTCCAAAGACAGGCGGCAAAAAGTCAAAAACGATAAGTAATCCAATTGGCAATGGTAAGGCAATCCAATATAACGCTCTGAAATGTTGCACATGGCAAAACAAGACATCGCACAGAGTGGTGAATAGTTCTGAGCTGTATAGTTCCGCTGATTGCGTTCAGGTGCCCAACAGGAAGTAATCAGAGACAGGTACGGGGTCATGGGAAATGTAGTCCGGAAAATATTATTATTCTGGCGAAGGTTCCCGCTGACGACCAGCAGCAGGTGGAGCTGAGGCCTCCTCCGTAACAGAGCCCCCCCCTGCAAACGGCTCCTGGAGCCAATGTCTCCATTTCTCCAAAGCCAGTTTAATGCAGAGGAGTTCTCGGTTACCTACATCATAATTTTGTTCTGTGATCGAGAGTAGGCACATGGGTACATTTTAGGGGGTATTCCATGACGTTGGGACAGAATAGCCCCGACACTGTGTTAGATGCATCAACTTCTACCACAAAGGGTAGTTTTGGGTCTGGATGGCGCAAGATAGGGACAGTAGTGAACCAATCTTTAAGTTCCTCAAATGCTCTAAGTGCAGCCTCATTCCATATTATTTTCGTTTGGTAAGGGAAGTGAGGGAGGAAGCTACCAAGTTAAAATTACGAATAAGCCTGTGGTATAAGTTAGCGAATCCGAGAAATCACTGTACTTCTTTGAGATCGAATTTAGTGAAGTACTGAGCGTGTCTGAGTTCTAGGGCTACGGGAATAACGGGAAGCAGATAGTGGAATTTGACGGTAACCTCATTGAGGCCACGATAATCAATGCAAGGGCCTGTCCTGCCTGACACTCTCCTGCTCAACAACATGAATATTAATCTACATTCTTTTATTTTAAATATATATTTATTCCTGAAGCTGTTTTCATATCCAGCGCAGAGTAGAAAAACTGCTTTTCCAGTTTTTATAAAAATAATTAGTTTCAGGGTCAAATATTATTCCAGGAAATAAGTCTAAAGCTGCAGTTTCCCCTTTCCTTAACCATAATTACACAATTAAGCTGCTGATTGGACAGATTAAGTATTTCCCTGGAAATTCTGCAAAACTTCTGCTTCCCCTTATCCTGCTATGTTAATAGAACGCTTTTCCTTTTGGTGTAATTAGTGTCATCTTTGTGCATTTGAGCACCCTATCCTCAACTTTATGCAAATGTGGAGCAAAGACAGTAGCTCTAAATAACCCCACCCACAGGGAATAAAATAGGTTTTAGTGGATCGAAAGCTTGTCTTGAGTCGATGAATCTGACACTGCGTCAGCTGCTCATTTTATGTCCACAGTCAGTTTATCTTCTCTCTTTTCTTTTATTTCTGTGAATGATTCTGTGAACCTGACCCCTAAGAAACAGAACTGCAATTTAGAGTCTCAAAGACATGAAAAATACAAGGTCAAACCAGGAAAAAATCATATGGTTAGTACCGGCTGATATTAGCTAGTTTTGACCCTGTGTACTTCAAACAATAAAACTGCCTTAAAACACACTTTTCATCCTCACTAGTTTAATTTTACACTAACTATATCCAGCAGTGAATGTGATTGTCCAGCAGTGAATGAGATTGTTCAGCAGTGGATGTGATTGTTCAGCAGTGGATGTGGTTGTTCAGTAGTAGATATGAATGGCCAGCAGTGGATTTGATTGTCCAGTAGTGGATATGAATGGCCAGCAGTGGATATGAATGGCCAGCAGTGGATTTGATTGTCCGGTAGTGGATGTGATTATCCAGTAGTGGATGTGATTGGTAGATGTAAATGTGCAGCAGTGGATGTGATTGTCTAGCAGTGGATATGAATGGTCAGCAGCAGATGTAAATGTCCAGCAGTGGGTGTGATTTTCCAGTAGTGGATGTGATTTTCCAGTATTGGATGTGATTGTCTGGTGGTTGATGTGATTGGTGGATGTGATTGTCCAGCAGTTGATGTAATTGATCTGATTGTGCAGCAGTGGATGTGATTGTCCAGCAGTTAATGTGATTGGTTGATGTGATTGTGCAGCAGTGGATGTGATTGATTGATGTGATTGTGCAGCAGTGGATGTAATTGAGAAGCAGTGGATGTGATTGTCCAGCAGTGGATGTGATTGGTGGATGTGATTGAGAAGCAGTGGATGTGGAGTGTCTAGTAGTGAATATGAATGTCTCAATATTTATTCTGTCATAGAAATTACATATTTAGAGGTATTGTGGGGGAAATGGTTCACCTATTTTTCTGTCTAAGGATAATTTTATAGCTAGCGTTTCATGTACCCTTAATACAGCTAATTAAACAATATTTTCACACTTTTCTCATAATTACATAATTAATTTCTCATAATTAATTATCATCATTTGGCTTGATTAGAATTCAAAAATACAACAATGAGGGTATGATAAATAGTTTCAAACAATTTTAATGTCATCATTTATAAAAAAAGATGAAATCTGTTTTAAATGAAAATGTAATGAGATAAATGTGCTTGTAGTGTAAGAAACATTCTATTATACCAATGCAAGCTGACTCACCATGTGGGAAACCAACTTTGCAGATCCTTCTATGTTGTATGTAGTACACAAGTGGTAATTGTAAATACATTTTATCTTTAAACCTAACAGCAAAACTCCAGGTGAGCAGTGTTCCTTCACAACATCTCAGCCGAATGAAAATGATGAATGACTTGTTAGGGAATTAATATCTTGAGGTCAGAAGATTTCTTCGAAATCTTGAAAAAAAGTTGATTTTCCCATAATGCATCCTGGTCTTATGGAGAATGATCAGTACTGCCTGATAGTCTGTTTTTCAATTTTCATAATTTCTTATGTTCATGTGTATCTAGTTTACACAAAATGCCAAAGAATATATTATTAAAGCGTGTTTTCTTGAGCTTGTTGCCGAGGGTAAAGCAGATATGATGGCATTGACTGGAAATGCAACGACAGACCTTTTCATTCAAAATTCTCTGGACTTAAATATTGCTGAAAACATTTGAAATAACGTAGGTACACAAGTCAACAAAATATATTCTTACATATATGCTACCTTTCATGCTTGTTAATGATTTCTGAAAGTCTAATCCATCTGACCATCAATCCTCTGTGTTTTGAATGCTGGCAGTTGTTGTGATTTCCTGTGTAAATCTTATGTAACTATCAATATGAATATTCAGCAGAACATTTTGATCTGATCCCAGCTGTGAAGTGACAATATTGTCATGTAGAAATAAAAGGAGAAATCATTACTATCATGGCTGCGAACACAGTAATAAAGAAAATGGATATGAGCTGTTCTAAATGGGCATATATGAAAAGGCATTGCCAAAATGACAAAATATAATTTCCAGGGGCCATATTTTCAAAAACGTAAATTATAATCTAAAGGAAATGTATCAAATTACGTGTA
>JAZGTJ010011517.1:0-11590 GCA_036877575.1 Botia almorhae
GTATTCATTCGAGTGACGGACGGGTGGTGGTATTCATTCGAGTGACGGACGGGTGGTGGTTGTCATTCGAGTGACGGACGGGTGGTGGTTTTCATTCGAATGACGGACAGGTGGTGGTATTCATTCGAGTGACGGACGGGTGGTGGTATTCATTCGAGTGACGGACGGGTGGTGGTATTCATTCGAGTGACGGACGGGTGGTGGTATTCATTCGAGTGACCGGTGGTGTTCATTAGAATACCAGACAGGTAAATGCTATGGTACATAAATATGTTATTGTGGTTTTGTGGTATCCTGAGGAGATTTTTGACATAAAAATAATTATCTTTACATATGGATACACACAAACACAATGATCAAGATAAATAGCCAGGCAATAGAGTAGGCCTGCATGTGAACTGCACATGTGCAGATCAGTATCTCATGGGCATGTCAGATTTCTGCTGCTGTTTGTGACATTACATTCACACTAATGTTATACTAATGTTTCTCCCTGTTATCATATTGAACACCAGAGGGGAGTGTTGTCATTCTTACCACTGTGTCATCAGGTGTTCAAAGTGATTTCACCCCTGTAGTAACTTATAATTGGTTTAAAATTGATGGTGTTACAACTCACCCTGTGTTATAATACTACCTGGTCTCCCCTACAGCTACTACAGAATAACGACTCCTCTCTTTATCATCTCTCTCTCTCTCTCTCTCTCTCACACACACTCACTCTGTCAGAACAAACGCCTGACCGCACACTATGAAAACTTTTTTTTAATGATCTACAAATTTGCACTTTTCCAGGAATCTTTTCATCATAATCATACATTCAAAAGAAGTGAGAAAAAAGTAATACAGCTGATAGACATCATCAAACATCTCTTTCTTTGCTCAGATCAGAGGGAGAGAGAGTTGCAGTTTTTATAAATCAGGTCAAATCATTTTTCCAGTTATTGTGATTTTTAAAATCTTTTAATAATAAACTCTGTAAACTGTACAAACCATCATGACCTGAGATCATTTATATTATTATGACCTCTATCATTTATAACATGAACATAACATGTTTCACCCTCTCTGAATATTAACAAAAACATTTTTTACTTTATCCTCCAAATACAGATAAAGTCGCTTTCTCTGACCAGAAAACAAAACTAAATGATGTTAAAATGTGTCACATTACTTACGGCTTCTGTAGGGGCAAACAATTTAAAAGCTAAAAGTTGTACTGGTTCATCATGTAGACAGAAAGCTAACGTTTACAGGATTCATCTGAAAACGAAAGAGAGACAAAAGCTAATGAATTACTAATGAAGTATGAAAATATTCAAAGTATTAAAACATATGTTACTTAAGGGGCAGTACAAACAGTAACCCAAACATTACTACAGTCTAATCCTCTAGCACAGTGCAGTCTTACAGAATGAATGAGTGTGAAGTAGCTCCATTTCCTGTTTGACATTAGCAAATCAAACATCCACAACATTAAATTCAATTGTACAACTACAATACAAATCTATCATCATTTCGTGACTTATTTATGTGCCTTATTTCTTCCACTCTTTGATGGTGTAATTTAGATGGCACTGACCCACTTTAAGGTATCGAACACCTTCTGTGCTCACACTGCGGGACACAAGTGCTCCATTCTCCTCCTCAGCCCCCTGCTCCTCCCAACACCTCCCCTTATCCCTCCCGTCTTCTGGGCCTGGATGAGGAGAGCAGGGGAGGGATTCAAGCACAATGTCTTCTGATGGGTACTCACAAACTCATCGAAACACACCTTCCCCTAAAGCAGAAACACAGAGAGACAGTGACATCAGTAAAGAATCCATTCCAATATTTAATCAGAATTTATCTCCTTTTTATGTAGTTAGTGCTGTAAGTTCATTTTTATAGAAAGAAAATCCTTACACTAATGGTAGTCTAAACAACAGAAACTGCATCAAAACACAACGCATCACGATTTCTATAAATGACCATGCTAACCCTAACCCTAAACCAGCAAGCTTTAATCACTACAACCATACCCCATGTAAAAATGCCAGTGAAATGCAGAAGTCAAAAACAATGAATCAAATGCAGAAGCATCAAAAACAGCGAATCAAATGCAGAAGAGTCAAAAACAGCGAATCAAATGCAGAAGAGTCAAAATCAACAAACTAAATGTAGATGATGTGTCATAAAGGCAATGTCTTAGACACAGGTCCAGATTTTCTCCCAGGCTGTGTGCAGTCAGCACCATTTGTTATTTCTGTACCCCCCCCCCTTTTTTTCTGACAGTAACCATTCTATTCCAACAAGACTGTCAGGGATCTGTATATGTAACTCACACATATAATACATATAAGAGCATTATCATCAACAAACATGTCCTGAACATGCCACCATCCAGTCCCAAAAATAATTTAAGATTAAGAGGCCATCAGGACAGACGTCAGCCTGTCTGCAGGAGACATGAAGAAAGAAAGTTACAGCACACTACTGTTTCTCCTCCTGCGGTAAGAAGTTCACACACGCGTGTGGAATACTCATGTTACATATATTATACTCACATGACACGTTTGCTAAAATGTGCAGTGTGCAACTTCAGCACATTGTATGGCAGTCTGTATCCCACAATGCAGTTTCTTATTTCCCAAATTATAATCAGACGACACGCTAATTAAACATGTAGTGCAGTTGGTTAATGAGACATCAATGTAGCATACTGCAATTTAAAACATGTATCGCAATAAATACAGTGTCACATGCTTTTTTAAAACAACAGTAAGCAGCATATTGTGCATTATGCAGTTTAAATGTTAAGATTCCAATGCAAACAGTCATAGTCAGAGAGAAATGAACTGAAGGGATATTTCCATCTCAGGCTACAGTAAAGATCCACACAACAGCCCTGAGTAAAGCATTTCATTAGTGTCTCTGACCACTGGACAGTTCAGTGACAACATTCATTCACAGCTCTTCTGTTACAGAACATGAAATGGTCTCTAAAAACAGTCAACCTGTGAAAATTTGAGTGACACAAACACAGTACAGGTGCTGTGAAATGCAGGATAAGGTTAAGCTTCTTAAAATACACGACCCAATATAGTAGAACTGCACACTTTACATGCGATATTGTCATATGAATTGCGTCTGTTTTCATAAACTAATAAAATTGTGTCAGTCTGCTGCTGGATTAATGCATTCACTTGTCTGTTACAGGAAGTGAGATGTGCTCTGAGGAGGAAGTAGCCACAGTTGTGACATGACTGCTAAAAACATTTTTTTAACAAAGGCTAATCTGATGCTAGTCTGCACTTTCTGTTGGTTCAGCAAACGTAGCAGAAATTACACACTGTAGTTCTATCAATTTGGATAATAAAGTTAACTGAACAATAATACATGCAGTCACTGCTCTAAAAGAAATAGGAATCATTTTTCATAAAGGTGTACTGAAGTTCCACACTAAAACAGAATCTAATATTGTGAAAATCACTGCAAAAAAATGGAAGAAATTGGAATCTGGAATCTATTCCACGTACCATTCTGTTGTAACTTTTCTGTTTAGTCCCTCTATTGTTGTGTTCTCAGCATGTACAGCTGACTTCAGATCCTGACAGAAGTTACTATGTCATCATGCTACGCGTGACAATCAAAGCATACTGCTGGATTAACTACCTATGTTAAATACTTTAAAAGGTTATTGTTCTGTTCCTGGGAGAACTGTGTCAAATTATTTCTGTTCTGCTGATTTTCTGGTGTTGTCTGTCCCACTTACTCCAGAAAGCTTGTGTCCACACTGACAAGAGGAACAATCATCTTCAACTCTATATTAGAACATATTTATTATTTCACACAGTCTTTTATTCAAAGTGACAAAGTGTAAATCTTACAGAGACAATCGCACCTTATAATTAAACCGACAACAAATTACCCAGCCGTGAGATGCAGACAATGGTCCACTAAACTGCTGCATATACCAAAATCACATACTGAGGCAGATCCAAATGTGTTGTAGTTATCATCAGTTCAATCAACTTTATATTCATAAATCAATTACAAACTGAGTATTACTAATTTAGATGAACTAATCTACATCTTAAAAATGAACAACAAAAGCTAAAAAAACACCATGTATTCTCTACCCCTTAACCTGGAGCTTGTTTGTTAACTACTAAACCGTGCACAATGATAAAGAAGAATGACTCAAGTGCCTTGAAAAGCATCTATGTTGCTCTTGTACTATATAGCAATTGAATGTCTTGGCTCAGACAGGGAGACAGTATAAGAGATAAAACTAATCCAGATTTAACAGCGAGTCAAATCAATCAAAGATGTCCTGGCCTGACTAATGAAAGATCACACAGTCAAGCCTGTCTTGGGTCATTATCACCTTTACTCATTTAAATCCCTATTAACCACACTATCCAAAACTTTACAATTCACTACTTGAAAAATTATATAATTAAATACTTTGTATGTCTCAGCAGCACATTTCTGTCTTAATGTAGCATCTTTTGCTTATTAAAATGCATTGCTCTGCAAACCCAGATGTGTTCCCTCACCGCTTTTGGTGTCCCTCCTTTCTTCATCAAGCATGACCGCTCGAGATTCTGGTATCCTCAGATCACCTCAATCTCTTCTGCTGTTGGATACCTCTTTTTTCCTGCTTCCTTGTAGCCACTGATGGTAGTTGTGGCCACTTGGCCCTGCGGCACTGCTTTTGAGGGAACCCCTGCAGGCCCTGTTCCTGTTGAGGGACCTCCAGAAGGGGCTACTCCACCAGAAATCCTGGGGGTAATCGTAATGGTAGTTCCCCTCTTTCCTGGTCCACCTGAGGCACTCCTAATGGAAAAGAGAGGTGGGGAGGAAGATTGGATGCAAGGAGATGATGATAACGAGAAGTTGCCTTGATCTTTGGCTTTTGAGTTTTTTGTTGATTAAGTATTCTGGGCATTGATTGTGCACCTGGCCTGCTGAAGTTTAGGATGTGACCTTTGAACAGTTTTTTGGGCCTGTGTAGGCGTTTTTGATTTCTGTGTCTCTTTGAGTATATCGGGTCTCTTCTGGCCTTCTGCGGTCTTAACCTCCTGTTCTGTGAAAAGACTCCTCTGAATGCTAAGTTGTGCCTCCCTGTCATGGTGGGACACGACACTACATCCTGCTTCCTGTTCCCTTAGCTGCAGAAGTTCTACTTGATGCTGCACCATCTGAACATCTGTTCAGATCTGTTCAGAACATCTGTCTTAGTTTTGTCACCATCCCTTGTTGTCCCGTAATTCCACAGTCTGGCAGTCTCTAGCAGGATGTCTGGTGATTGTGTATTTTTGATAGGTTTGGATTGCTTCTGAGAACCCTGTATATTACTGTTATGCATGGAAATATCAGCTTCTCGTCCAGTGATGCATACTGTAGCCCTAGAAGCCACTGCCTTGAGATGACAGAAACTCATGGTGTCTAGTGAATCTGAAAGAGGTGGGGAGGGAGAAAGAGAGGGAGAAAACAGCTCTTTCTCTTTTATGTCCTCTCCTCTGTCAGTGTCCTGTCTTCTCCAAACACAGCTCATTCCACATTCCTCTACATGGCGTGCTGGCTCCATTTCTCTGTGGGGATGAGCTTCTTTTTCTGTTAAGGCTGACTGCAAGTGCGACAGAGAAATAGGAACAGGAAGTTGAGGCCTTGACTTTGCCATGGTAACTTCCTGTGTGACGTCAAACAGGCTGAGAGGCTTCTCTAACATCCACCTGCGTACCTCTCTGTCTTTCCTCCTGCGGATTCTTTCTCTTAGAGACTCCACTTGGGTCAGAGGTCGTCCAGCCTTCCAGCTTCCTCCTTTCCACTCCTCCTCCACCCTGTCCATCATCAACAGGGACACTTGTCCTCCTTTCTGATGATACGTCAACTCCATAAAACACTGTTCTGGGGATGGTTACCTCCTCCAGGGTGCAGTGCAGATCTGTTTGTCTTTCTGTTATCTGTCTCTCAATTGCCCCTTCTTGCCTCTTGTGTCTTTGTATCTTTTTATCTGTCCTCTCTCTCTTATCATCCTCCAGTACTCCTTTGTTCTCTGTTTCTGAGTTGATATACCTTCCATCTTGTTTGATTGGAACTCGTTGAGCAAAAGCAATCTCTTCTAACTTTTTGATGGAGGCCACAGTGAAGCCCTGTTTTCCATCTGCACTTAGAAAATGTTCCTTAATCTCTCTACAAACAGACTAATCTCTTACCTCTTTTGTTCTTCTATCTTTCTCTCTCTTTTCATGCATCACCAGCTCATCATCATGTTTGTGCCTCATGACTGGATGATCTGTGACTGTCACATACGGCTTGTCACTGCGCTCTGAGTACGTTCTCTCTGCCATCTTAAACACCAGCTCCTCCTCACAGACTCCATTCTCCTGGGGGCACACCACACGGTCAGAGAAGCTGAAGGAGCGCTTGGGAACAGCGCTGAATGTCGACCTTGTGTCCTCCTCCTCTCTCCACTGCTCCTCCTGCACAAACAGATCTCCTGTGCTGTGTCTGGCCTGGTTCCTACCTAACTGGTCAACGCAGTCTGTGCTCTTAGAAAGCATTGGGGGTTTGGGGTTTTCACCAAACTTACTGAGCAGCTGACTGACTCGGCCACCAAACTGAGTGGCTCCTCTATTCCTGAGGTTTGTAATTCTCTCTGCTCTTTGCATGACAGTCCTCGACATCTCACAAGATGGTTGCTGCTCACTCTCTCTCTTCTGTCTCCATATCTTCTCGCTCTCTAAATGTTCTCTGCTGCTTACTCGCTCTTTCACTCCAGCAATCTCTGTTTCTGTTTTCCCATCTGTAATATGTAAATAATCTGTAATCATCAACACTTCTGATGCCCTGATCTCAGTCACACTTCCTCCAGCAGCCAGAAACTCCCTCAAATCCATCCTCATCCTCTTCTCTTCCTCCTGCACTACTTCCTTAGCATTCTCGCTCCCTTCCTGTCTATCTTTGCTATTTGTCCTTTTCTCAATGATGATAATATTGTTCGCCTTGATAGTGTGCAGACCCATGATGGGTGAAACGAGGCATGTGTTACTCTCTGCCACTCTGCACTTGTTCATCTGTTCTCTCCCAGTACTTCTGTCTTTCTCTCTACCTTTGCTTTTACTTTTCATCTTCTCTAGCCACATCTCTCTATCTCGTCCTCTCCAAAACTCTCTCTCCTTACCCATGCTTTCTTCTTTCACTGTATTAACATTTGCCCTGTTCTCTCCATCTTGGATGTTTCTGTTATCTTTCCTCCAGCTGTTCTCAGAACAGATAAAGGGGTTCTGTCGGATCGGGCTGAAGGTTTCTATGGATATCTGATTTTGATCTTTGTACTTTGGGTTTATTTGGAGGTGGAGCGCAAGTTTACTGTCACTCTGCTCAGTAGCAATGTACTCTATGATGCCAAAGACATCCGGAGTAAGTCCTTCCTCTTTTACCCTCTCCTTCTCTTTTCCTTCATCCTGCTTTGCCTTCCTTCTCTGGATAATCCCTCGTTTCCAGGCAGGAATGCTTGCCAGCCTCTCCTCCTCGTCTCTCTCTTTCTTCTCTCTCTCCTCTTCCTTTACCTGCTTTCGCTCCAGAATGAGCTGCTTCCATTCTGGTAGGGTAGATAGAGGCATAACCAGGCAGTGCTCAATAAAAAACAATTTAACTAGAGATATTTATTTTTGAGAAAGCAGATTTCTCCTGGCCAGCTCGCAACTACAGTCTGATCTCATCTGATACACACACAGCCCGGCTCGCAGCTACAGTCTGATCTCATGTGATACACACACACACCCCAGCATGCAGCTACAGTCTGATCTCATGTGCTACACACACACCCCAGCTCGCAACTACAGTCTGATCTGTGTAGCACAGTCTGATCTCATGTGCTACACACACAGCCCAGCTCGCAACTACAGTCTGATCTCATGTGATACACACACACACCCCAGCTCGCAGCTAGTCTGATCTCATGTGATACACACACACCCCAGCTCGCAGCTACAGTCTGATCTCATCTGATACACACACAGCCCAGCTCGCAGCTACAGTCTGATCTCATGTGCTACACACAAACCCCAGCTCGCACCTACAGTCTGATCTCATGTGCTACACACACACTCCAGCATGCAGCTAGAGTCTGATCTCATTTGCTACACACACACCCCAGCTCGCAGCTACAGTCTGATCTCATCTGATACACACACAGCCCAGCTTGCAGCTACAGTCTGATCTCATCTGATACACACACAGCCCAGCTCGCAGCTACAGTCTGATCTTGTGTAATACACACAGAACACCAGCTCACAGCTACAGTCTGATCTCGTGTAATACACACAGAACACCAGGTCACAGCTACAGTCTGATCTCATCTAATACACACAGAACACCAGCTCGCAGCTACAGTCTGATCTCATCTGATACACACAGAACACCAGGTCACAGCTACAGTCTGATCTCATCTGATACACACAGAACACCATGCAGCCCAAAGCTGTCAAAGAGTTATAAGTTTGACATAAAAAATAAAAACGCTATGCACTCTGCCTATTTATTCTCTGTTGTGATTAATAAAAGAAACAATCTCAAAAAATGTAAAAACAATGTTTACTGACCATTTAAATGACTTTGGAGTCATTGTGCAAAGACAAATTCATAACACAAAAAAGGCATGTTTTCCAGTAGTTATGACATAAGCTATTGACATAAGTTATGACATAAGCTATTAACATAAGCTGTTTGTAACCTAAATCCTCCCAAATCTATATCACACATTTTACACAACTAAAGAAAAATTCATTAACATTCATTAATTGTCTGTAATTTAGGAAATCAGCAATGTAGATATCTATGTAACCTGTTGGTAACATCTATACAAAAATATATTTTTGTGTCAATGTTGGTTACTAGTAAAAATATTTTAAATATCAAAAATAGATTAAAAAGTGTATTTCCGCAAATAATTACACTCTTGTTTATTGCAAACATTTTGTTAATTTTCAGTCCTGCTTGTGCATGTTGTTATTATTGCCTTCATCACTGTCCTCTAGTGGCGCACAGAAGAGTTTCAGCTTGCTCTGGAGCTGTCGGCTCAGATAAGCACAGTCCTGTGTGTCCAGAGAATGAGCGAGAACCAGGTAGACCGTCAGATAAACAGCCAGCAGGAGTCTATCTAGTGGAAAGGTCGGAAGAACCCAAAGAACCAGGAGCAGTTCCACACATACTGGATGTCTCAGGTGGGCATAAAGCCGCTGGGCGCGTGGAGACTTCAAAGAGAGAGGCTCAGCCAGACCCAAACACTCATAATACACCTGACAAACACACAACAAGAAATTAAAAGACATGCTTTTATCTTGAAAAGTACCGGGTGAAAGTAGAGCTATATATGTAAAAATAATTGTTGTTAATGCAGATCTGCAGTACCTGTTTGATGCCCAGTAATTCAGGATAGTCGAAGATGAGTAGAATACTGCAGATTACAGCCCAGCACAGGAAGTGTAAGATAAAACAAATGAGAGGGAACCAGATATTCCAGGATGTATTTTGCACTGACCACAGACAGGGGGCGCTGGTCACTGGCTGCCAACAGCGCATCAATACCTGCACCATTGCAATGACAATCAATTGATAATTAAAAACTAAAGACTTTGATTTGTTTGCCCTTGGTGCTGGTGTCAACATAAATAAAGTGTCATGGTTCACAAATTACTTACAAAGAAACCTGCAATATCCAAACTGAAATCAGAAAATCCACACACACACAAAACTCCAAAACAAAAACACATCCATAAAATACTTTCTTTGGATAACTGACCAGCTCCATCAAATGTGTACATGCAAACTGCTTTGTAATTCATATCAATCCTCTATGTGCAGAAAAATACTTTCAAACAATGTATGAGACACTTGTGGAGGGACAAAAGTCAGAGGAAGAAAATATAAAGATTTCAGATGCTTCAGAGCACAACAGTGACTGCAGACCTTTACAGCAGAGACTGTGTGTGTGTCTAAAATATTACCAATACTTTACAAGTCAAGCCTTCCATAGGAGGGTGACAGGACATAAAGCTTTTCAGAACCACTCAATGAATCATACCACATAGACACACGTGTTGAAACCTTTATTACTGCCCACTGCAGGACATTCCACAGTATATACAGTGCAGTGCAGTGTGCTAGAATACCATTGTGTTACCTGCAGTGCTATGGCTGTAGTGAAGCAGTACATTGTTCGGGTCAGAACACCCATGAGGTTCTGACAGGCTGTCTTGACCGGAGCCCACGCCAACACACTGTGCTGAGCACTGAAGAGGACCAGAAGGAAAACATCCACAGCCACAGCCTTTAAAACCCTGCCATCCCGCAGAGCCACAGACCACGACGCGGACTCTGAGTACAGACACGCAACAAGAAAGAATGCACACGTGAAAAGATTTGCGCCCAACGTGGGGATCGAACCCACAACCCTGAGATTAGGAGTCTAGCCGGGCAGCACGCAAATCCCACGTAATATGACGTAGTTATTATATGATATTATATGACATTATATGATAATGGTTTAAACTACTCATAGTTTACACGCCAGAAGCTTCCAACATGCAGTAACTTGAAACAACAGTGCAAAGCTGTCGATACACCAAGCGCCATACTGAACTGCGCATACATCTGTTTATTTAAATAACATTATTTATGTGTACATTGCTTTAATAACGGAGATATGATGAATATTAAAACAATTGCGTCTTTAAAAGCGGGAAAGTTTGTGCTTGATTTATGCTCGCTCACCTTGACACAGAAGCGCGTCCCCGCTCAGGTTATGATAGATGGCACGAAACGACACAAAACGAACAAAATCAGCACCGGTCACGAAGACGAAGATGAAATTAATTAATGCGGAAAAACAAAGAAAACCGTCGCGAAAAGACACGGACGCCATGACAATATTTGTATTTCAGACGGATGTGCGGCTGCTTCCGGCTGCAGTGACGCGACACGACCAGCAGGTGGAGAAACATCGCGTGTTGCTATAGTTCTTTTCATTGGCCGGTATTGTAAACCTCATTTCTAGAGCTAAAACTAAATTGTACTCTTACAGCAAATCTGCACAGTAGTACTAGAAATCCTCAAACACAAAAATCACAGTACAAAAACAGTGGCTATTTATTTAAATGTTTATGGTTTGGAAACGTCTGTACAGGAGACTTCTGTAAATAAAAGCCATCACATCATGTCGGATTCATGGCACTGAAGGGGCATGTATTAAACAAGCAGACCTTTATCTCAAAGGTATTTGTCTTACATTCTGTACATGGTGGACATGTAAATGAAAGCTTTCTTAGAACTAATCATGACGTTTTTATAGAAATATGTTTTCTGTTATCCTGAAATAATCAAAACCCATCTGAGTTTGTTTAAAACTGCTGTTTTGCTCCTGGCATACATCAAAGAGAAAACTTGATTATCTTTTTAGGCTTACATCACGATTCCTCCACATCCCATCAAACAGAGGCAAGTTAGAGTCTGTGTGTTATGATGTTAAGATGTTTTTCTTAAGCGTTTGTGTTATGGTCATAATTTCTCATTTAGAGGTTAGTTTTCATGCTGCTTGTCT
>JAZGTJ010011518.1:2474-16835 GCA_036877575.1 Botia almorhae
GTGTTTGTGTACAAAGGTACCACCATGTTGGTTTCACAAGAGCTTCCAAAGTCATGTCTAATGATCTAGAACAAAACCAGAAACATTTTAGACAATTAGGCAGGAATTGACTAAATTAATTAAACCCACCACCTTCGTAGACGGGGTGTTATGCATCAATGATTTTTTTATATTGTCTACAAAGGCAGTATTTTTTAGGCTTCAGATACAGCCACAGTGTTAAGCGTCTTAACTGCATTGGCTTTTTTTATAAATGTCATTTGTGAAAGCTTTTTAAAGTGTTTCTGGCAAAGTACAATTCAGCAACAGCACATGAAAACTACTCTACCAGATGACGTGTCATGGAGAACAAGCTTTTTACAGCATTAAGACCATTTACAGAACGTTTTCAACCTGCGCTGAATGGTACTGACAGAGTCTCCTTGACTTCTGATAACTGTTTGAATCTGACCCATAATGGCTTTGTGCAGAAGAGCTGAAAAGCCTTCATACCATCATTTCTATATCAGTAAATAACACGGGTCTGACCAATGCCGACCATGGAATGTTTAGTTGCCGCATTTAAAGAAGTTGATTAGCCTCTCTGGAGCATGACACCTAAGTGCTTTGGCCACTCTCCCTTGTGGAATTGACTTTCTATCACGTTAAGACTCACAAGCCCCCTCTTAGATGTGGCCTTTAAGGGTTGTGGTTAAGCTTTAGGCTGTCTGTCTGCCTTCACCTCCATTCAAGGACAGATTATGGTTTACCATGTAGATTTGACACCCAGACACCCATTACTAAACTGTCTATTTTTCTGTGTTTAGTCTTTTTCTTGTCCGCCTTGTGATTCCTATTAATGTTCATACAGTAAGTCAGGGACAATGTAAATGCAGAATGAAGGATTAGGATTTCCTGTTGTCATGCTATGCATTGTGGGTAACACCATTGCTCTGTTGTGTAACCTGGGCCATTGGAATCATTGAATTTTTCTGTATATTTGCTCTAGAAAATCACATTCTGGAAGATGTTAACAAATGCGTCATTGCCCTGCAAGAGAAGGACGTTGATGGGCTTGATCGCACTGCCGGGGCAATTCGTGGAAGAGCTGCCCGTGTGGTCCATGTGGTCACCTCTGAGATGGACAACTATGAACCAGGAGTCTACACCGAGAAGGTCCTGGAAGCCACCAAACTTCTCACTGATACAGGTACAGACCAGAACTCTACAGATCATTTATTTTTTGCTGTAAATGTTTTAAATCTCTTATGTCAGTTAAACCAGTTTTAAATGATGCTTAATGTTTAAAATGGTAATAAATGTTTACATTTATTTTTATAAATATTTGATAAAATTATGTATAATAGAAAAAATTCCAGTTATTCCACGATGCAATATAGTTTGTAACTCTAATTTGTTTTTTAGCTACTTGGTGTAGTAATACAGAATTGGATGTTTATCATGGCTTCCCCCTAAATTCTCAGTTCAGATGATTTTTTTTGGAAATGGCACTTCTGTTCGTGTGTCTGATTTCTATTTAAAATCCATTGTTCTTTTTTTTAAATGCTGGCATCCAAAAATACTTGTGCTGCCATCTGGGCCAGAATTTCCTTATGCTTTTTTATAAGGTGTAGGATGTACTAGAGTACCGATTTACACCCAAGGCAACAAGTTGACTTCGCAGGGTAACATTATCTGCCCTGTTCTCCCTGTTCTTAACTTGGCTGCCGCCAAGGATACCTCTACATGCTGTCTAATGTCTGAAGCCTAGCTTTGTTAGGAGTGTATTTACGTAATATTACTTTAAGACAGCACGCAATATTACTTCCATGTGTGCTTATGTAATTGCTTCTAAATGCCATCGGGGACCTTTTTCAGGCTGGAATAACTGATTATTTTTCCCACTGGGACACAATATAAGCTCATCCTGTTCATTCAGGACCTTCTCTTGGGAAATGTCGCCGAGCTGAAGAGCTGTGCTCCAAATAAAATAGCTAGGTCATATTGGCGTTTATATCACCGAAGATGGTCTGTTTGATGCTGGACTTCATTTTTCTTTAATCCTGCAGGCTGGCTTTTTCTTATAGCAAATCCCAAATCTTATCCCACTTTATTTTCAACGTATGTCTGACCTTATTTCCACTACCTTCTCAAGGTCCAGCCGCTGTGCTCCCCAGTGCAGTCTTAAATGGTGAATAAGAATGGGTATTAATGTAGATGTGTTCAGTGCCTTTGGGAACCATTACTTTGTCTGGGAGGTAGTGTGTAGCTGGTGGGCCGGCTTCACTAAATGGTTGAGCAAACGGTTATAGATCATTTTGAATTGGGCATCTCATTCCACTAAATTTCACGAAGGTTAGGTCCCAAATCGCCTAGTCTCACTACACTTCGCTGGGGTTATCTCATCCCAGATTTTCGCAGGAAATACAATAGCTAGTCAAGCCCAAGCATGCTCTGGGAAGGCGTATCAGACAGAAAAAAGGAGTTTATAGTTTTCTTTGCATAAAACATGGGGAACCTCCTATCAACTGGTCTCTGGTTTATATAACCCTTAAATGTCTGAGGTTTTCCTGCCACCTGCCTTGTGATTGATTAATTTAAGGGTGAGTTTGCTGTTCTCTGTGGTAAGTAGAGCCCGATTAAAAGTTTGCCCTGAGCAATCATTAAACCCACCAACACATTCACCAGGTATTTCTCGAGTTGCAGGCATTTCAGCATGTGTCAATTCAATTCATCAAATCTAATTTGACTTCTATATTTCTACGGGCAGTGTGTCCTGATTGAATTGTACTTCAGCCGACTCATGTTTGCCGAGCTGAAATAGAAGTGTTCCCACTGATATTAATCTTTGTGTTTTCAATTTGGATTAATGCTAAATGTTTCTGACCTGGCTGTGTGTCCTTGTGTGTCCCTGTGTGTCTGTTTACAGTGATGCCACGTTTCACTGAGCAGGTGGAGGCAGCTGTGGAGGCTCTGAGTGCCAATCCCGGCCAGCCGGTGGATGAGAACGAGTTCATCGATGCTTCGCGACTGGTCTACGATGGAGTGAGGGACATCAGGAAGGCGGTGCTCATGATCCGGGTGAGGAGAGAACTTATCTCTTTCTGAGGTTAAAGGAATGGTAAAAACATTTGCCTAAATGTTTGTCAGAATTTACTCCTGCTCATGATGTACGTATCCCTTGTATTTAGGCCAACAGGATATGTTCGGCAAAATGTTTAATCTTGCCTTCCTTACAACGAAAGTGGTTGGTGAATTGTACTGCCAAACATGTTTTCCTCTAAGCTGCGTGTGCTCAGCCTCGCACTTTTGGTGAAATTCCCGCGCAGACGGAGAACAATTCCTTGCAGATGGCAGGCTCACAAATATGTGTGGAAAAGGCTGGAGTTCCTAGAATCAAAGATAAAATGAATGGGTTTTTAGTTGGGGTCCATTCAGTTCCTTCTTTTTAATATGGAACTGAAGGTGTGGGCATATTTGTGTAGCAAGATGTTGCTGGACTGTTTTCAAGAACAGTACTACTATTTGTTTATAGTGGCACATACTGTAGGCCACAGAGGCCACAAGTTTTTTTGTGTGATATTGACGATCTTAAAATGTCCTCTAATTCAGTCATGTATGGCCTCTGGGTAACTTAGCACACATACAGGGGCATTCTCATTTTAGAGAGCATTTGATTGGGTAAAAAAATCACACACATCAATATATTTTGGTCTGTTTTCTTGGAAGAGACAGACTTACATTTTAAATGCATATCTTCTAAAAGTGAATTGTCAACATTTAGGAGAACTCCGATATTACCTCATTATCTACATTAATCACAGAGGTTACCAGTGCTCTCCTCACTTTATGCCTATCCATGTGCTTTCAGTCCTTTATCTTTTCCTTCTATGAGAGCTTGTATTAAGGTAAACTCCAATTAGATGCATGTACCACTTGTGTGGTATAAGAGGGCAACAGAGGGCAGGGGTAATTTAATGGGTCGCTCAGCAAGGCTGTAAATAACTCGGAATAATACTCCATCTAGACCTAATGGTGTTTGTATGTGTGTGTAGTAGAGAGCAGATGATACAGTTAAGTGTCCATGCATATACTCCGTGTGCCAGCTTATTAGTAACTAATGGTGAATTAGTTTAAGGCAAGTTGTAACCTAATTGAACAGATTTCCCTTTCCATGTGCACTAATATGGAAGCTGTAGTTATTTGAGGGTTAATGGTCTTTGCCTGAGCAGGAATGTAACGTCGGACAGATGGTTTCTAGCTTGCAGTGAAGCGTTAGCTAACAGTCTGACAATGAGCAGACAACAGTCCTTTCCTGGCTTACAGAGAAGCCCACAGACCCTCGGCTGTACTCTCTAAGCCACGGAGCAACTAGGTTAAAGGCATTCATTTAGGCAAATATCGTCTTTCGTAGTTCCAGACTAACGAGTTTTCAATTAATTGCAAAGATAATGTACACTGAATTTAAATAATTGGCTCATGAAGAAGTGTTTCGGAATGTATTAACGCCTTCAGTTAAAACGAAGAGTGCGGTCACGACCCGGATAATGAAGCCAAAGTAGCATGTGATTAAAAGGAAAAAATGTGCCGAGACCACACGCTTACCTGTCTTCTATTGATGATTGCACTGATGCATGTATTAATCACCTCTGAATCTCTACGTTTCTTTGGAGCCATTGTATGTGCACGCTACATTTGTAAAACTGTTCTTTCAAACGTCAGACTAGTGAGTTTGTGGGTTTGATAACAGGTGCAGTTTGACGCATTTAATGCAGTCGGAATTGTGCATCTAATATATACAAAGTTTTTTTTTGTAATAACCAAGGGCTTGAATTAGAATATACACCAAATTAGATGGGGGACCTATTACGCTGTATTTGCATTATAATAAGTAATTGATTTTAGAGGGGGTTTTTAATTAGCATTTTCCTTTATTTTTGAATCCTGGGAGAGCTGTAGTGCCGCATTTATTTTCCAGTCTAGGCATCCTTCTCTAGTTATCTAGATCGATGAAGTGGTTTAAAACAAAAAGCCCTGTGGCTCGCTTAGTCTGCTTGTCTGTTGTTGGTTTAACATGGCCACAGAGTGTTGAACATGCCCCTTATGCTCAAGCACTTGACTGTAAAGGAGAGGTAGGCATGATTTTTACAAAATACTTTGTTCCAACAGTATCGAACCTTGGAAATAATTTAAGTGCTTAAGGGCCCTTGTTCTAACACAACTATTTTACCCAGGCTGATAAGAACCCACCCAAAGGTCTGGGAATCGTTTTCACAGGGGTGTAGTCAGTGTGCCCTGTTGTAATATACCCTGCAGACATTCTCAGATAGCAAGACAGAAAAAGCTCTACTTTAATGTTCCAGTTTAAAGTTTCACAAGCATGCAACGTTAAGCTCACGTGTTTGAACAGAGCTTGAGTGCTAGCAAATCAGCCAACGCTAGTGCCCGCTGGGCATCAACTTCCCCGCCGCACAGGAACTCCTAGATCAGAACAGACAAGTATGTGACTTAGGCTACTTAAGATGGACAGAGTCTTTAACCTTAGTAAGTACTGTGATTGCAGTCCTTGCCAGCCAGGCAGCTCTCGACTCCCATTGAAGGAATGTCACTGGTACTAATGGCCCTTCCATCGTACAGATCCTGCCGAGTGGATACTGTATTCTGGAACAGCTCTGCCTGTATCTTACCTACACCGCTTTAGGCAGTTCAGACTGTTTATTCAAATGCCTGCCCACTACCGCCCTGGTTTGTAGTCATAATGTTCTTGGATGGCAAGATAGATGTTTCTGTTCAAGGGATGCTCTGTGCTAACAAGAAGCGAATTTAATTTTAGTGCAGCTGCTCTCAAAATACTTGATACTTTATTGTAATATTATTGAAAATTTGATTTTTTATGCAGCAATATTTACATGATGAGCCAGGACCCAATCCTCAACCACACTTAGAGCATTAAAGCTTTGACCGACTTCTCTGGCCTGGACTGGTTTTGTTTTGTGTGTTGGCTGCAGCAGCAGGTTTTAGGAATTCTTGAAGTGTCTATTATTGGAACTGCTGCATCGGGAGCCAGTCAGAATCTCTTCATAAATGGATTGTACAGACAGTTGGATAAGCACGGCTTGCAGCACTGGCGAAATAATACATCCATATCTCCTCATATCTCGTCCTCTCCTGTATCAAGCTGAAATGCATTTTCTTGTCAGTGAGGGCTCCCCCCACCCCCCTCCTCATTCTCCACCATTTTCCTCAGCAAACAGGTCCCTCCGCTTAGAAGTGCATACTAATAGAGCAGTAGAGTTGTAAGAAGCATGTTTGGCATTCAGTGCAGAGATTAGAGAAGGAGTTCAGTACTGGGAAAATGATGTGCTCGCTGCATTGATGTACCAGATTATTCCCTTTATTCTTGAGTCACTAGTAGAGTTTATTTTAACACTTCCATTATTACGCTTTCATTCAGTATTCACAGGCAGCGTTTTATTACTGCTGCTTGCTAAGACAAGTGTCACTATTACTATTGCTCATCTAAGAGTTTTGCTTAGTATTGCTGCTACTCCCACATGTTTTTTTGTGCCACACATGAATTTTATCTGAAATCATGCAGCCTTTTGAGGAGAGATGTTCTATTACTTTTCTAAGAGATCAGGGCTTGCAAGTGTTGCTTGGTGGATGATAACACTGGCAGAAAAATCCCTTAGACATGCATTAAAAGAGGGACTGGAGCCATATAGGGGAGAAGAATATCAGAGACTTGAGGATAACAACCACCCAGAACACCCTGGCAGATGTCTAGCAATGCCCTGGAAATGGTCCAAAACATCCTAGCAACTGCATAGCAACACCTGAAAAACAGCTCAGAATGCTTTCTAATTAAAAAATGATTTCCGGATTTTCAGTTTTCCGTGGAAAAGCACTTTTTCCCAATAATATTTGTGATAACCTGCTCAAGATCAAGTGACTTGAGTTGTTTAAAGCAATGCAGCTAGTTGCTACATTTCTAACTCCGTTTCTTCACCCCCACTCTTTTCTTCTCACCCCACAGACCCCAGAGGAGCTGGATGACTCGGACTTTGAGACAGAAGACTTTGATTCTCGCAGCAGGACCAGTGTGCAGACGGAAGATGATCAACTTATTGCCGGACAGAGTGCTCGGGTATGAGATACAGGACTTTTGTAGTTCTGCCTTTTAGTTTTTCCCTTTAGCCCTGCCATCGCTTGAATAGATCTCATAAGATATCTTTATGATGCCTAATAATCTGTTGGTAGTCCCTGAATTCACAATCAGTAAAACTCTAGTCATGTGATGCAGACAAGTGCACTTAATGAATCATATCAGCAGTAATTTCCAAAAGTAGCTTTACTTCAGTTTCCCTGTAATTAATTTCCCGCCTTATCAGCCTTACCACAGACCATTTACAGACTTGGTGAGTCCTAGACAGACTCATGAGGTGCTAAATGCTTTTCTCACAGGTCAGATTTGTGCTGTCATGGCCGAATCCACCTGTGCTTTACTCTTCCGCTCCATTAGCACAAGAACTCTGAATCAGTGTGTTAAGACTACTGATTTCATGTCAACAGCACGTCTGATGTTGCCACCCAGAGAAACAGACATCAAATTTCGCCCCCACTCTACCTCCATTCCTCTCTCTCTAACTCCCTCCCTTCACATCCTCCTCTGTTGCCTTGGTAATGCTTATAAAAATCCATCCTGACATGGCTGGATAACAGGGTAGATTTTATATATATATTTATTTCGTTATTAGTTTGAATGTTCTGTAGTCCACAGCTGTGGTGATGGTCAACAATGCTGATGATTGGCATCCTGGTTTCCTTTTAAATTCAGTATTGTGTAAGGCTGGTAAACATAGAGAGCGAGCGAGCAAGAGAGTGAGAGAGAGGTAATGTGAACCAAGTTGTGTATGGGGATCTTGTTAGTGAGATTGACATCTTTCTTGTGAACGCGCCTTTGACTGCCTAATAACAATTGTGTGATGGCAAAAATTGAAGAGCAGTTGTGGTCAATTTTGAATACATGGTCCAGAATGTTAATGTAAATCCACTTTTTTATATTGTTTCTTTCATTAAGAATTGTTAATGGCCAAGAAAGATTTTCACACATTTACTGTATGTGTTTATTTACTTGATGTGATGCATATTCCGTGTTCCTAGAACTTGTGTGTAATTATAGACCTCTCGCCCTTCGTCTCCATGCAGTTATGCGCGGCACATTGAAAAATAACTAAAAATATGTTTACTTCTATATATTCAGGCTCAATCTTCTAGGCAAAGCAGGAGAGTGCATGATTGAAACTGAAAGACTCGTGTCTGCAGAGGAAGGCATTGCAGAGGGCTAAAATCTTAGATTGAACCTTGTGCTGGGGAAACGAATAGTGTTTTGGATTGAAGAGAAAACGGGGCCGTGGAGGTTGTGCTTATGTGAGAATGTGATTATATAAGTCTGTAATCACTGTCCTGCCTCCTGTTCCACCCCCCAGAGGCTTTTGATTTTAGTCTCTGTCTCCAGTGGGAATCCCAGTCAGTTAGCTAATGTGTCACGTGTGTGCTGGTGCTCCAAATTTCAAGAACAATTCCAGTTTACAATGCCAAACAAATTAATTCTTAGTAAGAGATATGGCCAAAAATGTAGGTCACAGTGAAGGTGGTCCCATTTCCTTATATTTATTGCTCAATAGTTATTGCAGCATCCTTCTGTTCACAATGGTAAATTAAAAGTAAAATGCTGTGCAGTGTGACATGATCACAGACAATTTGAATGCATATCTAAGACTAATGTACTAACGTATAGTTATGTGGATTGGGTTTGTGGACCAGTTAAAATTTGACTAGATGAGAATACCAAGTATAATGACAAATAGACACCAAGCAACATGAAATATCCTAATATCCTGTCACTCACTGCTTGGCTGGTTAGAACTAAAAAAATCCAGAAAGATATTTGAGTGCTTTGTCGTATTGGGTCTTGTTGGGACATTTTATGGTCATTTTTTTTTTATTCTTGATCAGTGACACATTTGACCTGCCTCTTTGTTCATGTTTAGCAGAACTATTGAGGCCATAGTAAGCATTGCTCGGCACGGTTATAAAAGGTTGTGAACCTTTTACAGAATTAAAGGAATGAAGTTTCATAGCCCATACACCACCAGTCAAAGCTGTAAAGTTTCTCACTTACCAGGTCCAGACTGGTCATGCAAGAAATGAGAGAAAGAGAATAAGAGAGAAAGAATAGGAGAAAGGAAGGACAAAGGAAGGTGTAGGAGAGAAAAAAGGACCGAGAAGGGCAATTGAACACTAATTTTCTTTCTTAATTGCATATTCTTTGTGGTATCTTTTCCTCAGTAGTCATAGATCAGCATATGCAGATTTCTACAGTGTTTGTTGTGTATATATAACATTCTCTCTGTGGCTTGGCAGGCCATCATGGCTCAGTTACCCCAGGAGCAGAAGGCAAAGATTGCAGAGCAGGTGGCCAGTTTCCAGGAGGAAAAGAGCAAGCTGGACGCTGAGGTGTCCAAGTGGGATGACAGTGGAAATGACATCATCGTTCTGGCCAAGCAGATGTGCATGATCATGATGGAGATGACTGATTTCACCAGGTGAGAGCAGACCTATCTTTGACTGCCAGTCAGATACAACACCCACACACCTCTTAAACTCATCCCAAAAGGGTTCTCTATCCATGCATTACTGCCTCGGTTTTGCTATGAACCAGCTCAGTGGTTCAGCTTTTTTATTGGTTTGTATGGCACTTGTATGGCACATTGCATTGACAATGAAATGTGCGCTTGCTTTGAGGGAAAACCTTTTATAATGTTAAAAGACGGACTGGTGAAGTCTTTTTTATACCTAATTTCCCCTGTCATTTGCCTAAATCGGCCATCATTTAGTAAGGCCTAATATTAACTGAGACAAGCACTCGGTTCCATCTCATGGAATTTCTTTCCCTTTCAGTGGAAGCAAATGAGCTGTGGATTTTTTCCTGGGCTTTTTATGTGCCTCATTTCCCTGCCTTTTTGTTTTTCCGTCATACATGGTTCCTGTGTTCTCCCATATGTGAAAGACAAGAGCTTGAAGGAAAGAGATATTATTTTATTATTTTAAGTTTACACAACTGTAGTAAACAGTTCACAGTGAGTTACGTTCTCATACACTTATGTTGTTGTTATCGCTTGACTAGGCTTTCCTGTAGCTCAGTGGTTAGAGCATGGCGTTAACAATGCCAAGGTCATGGGTTCGATCCCAGGGATTGCACATACTCAGAAACAATGTATAGTACAATGCAATGTAAGTCGCTTTACATAAAAGCGTCTGCCAAATGCGTAAATGTAAATGTAAACTGTTTGTACAGACAGAATTTGAGATGCTGCTGTAATATGTGTCACATCTGTACAGAATGTACAGAATACAAGTCTCAAACGCTAATACAGTGTAACCGTGACACTATCTCCCCCAAACGTTTACTTAGGAAGCAACTGAAGACAAGACACTAGCAGAAGAAAAGGTTACCTAAGTTTTTTCCCTGTATGCTGGCAGAATTGAGGAATGGGCTGTTTTAGATGTGACCGAGAGCACGCTCATGGGCCGCACACCTGAGAGTGACTGCCATCTGCTCTCCCACAGGACACGCGTGTGCGTATGCGACACAGAGATAGAAAATGTCTTGGTCTATCTTTTTTCCCTGCCTGTGTCAACCAAGACTCGTTCCAAGTGGATCATACAGAGGACACGATTACCCAATGTTTGCACATTGTAATATCTGCAGGATGGCTGTCACTTATCTATAGCAGCCTTATCTATAGAACCAAGAGGGGAAAAAACACTGTTTTTAGAAACTTTCATGACAGAATAATGATGTCACTAATATTTCTCAGCTGCAACAGTATACAGTTACAGTACTTAATAAACTACTGATAGATCCAGTCCTAGATGCTGACTGGTCAGTATAGCAAGCTATATATCCAGCCAGGCTAAAATGAGCAATATAGTAACGACTGATGCAAAACATCTGTTCTGCAAAACACCAAGCTAATGTGTATGTCATTTTGCAGAACTCGTATAGTTACTTTCTGTTATTATATACATTTTAGGAACTCTGTCTTGCAGTGGAAGGATGACCCTTTAATGATTCAGATAATTAACAATTATCCAATTTTGATCTTTTGATCTGGCTGTTATTATTATTTGATTCAGTCCCAGTTTCTCTCTGACATGTTGAAGTGCTCCCATCATACATTCCTCTGCAGCATACAGTGTCCTCCACCACCTTTCACATTTGTTTTTTCACCACTGTAAAGTGACATCACGGGCGAAGGTTTTCCGAGCCATAGCGCACAGACCTATCCAATCAGTAATGACATTCTGCTGTGAACTGTTTTCATTATCATTTTTCAGCCATTATATGTTGCAGCCCTAAATGTAATATGTATAAATTTATCGTGTGTTTTATTGGATTCTGGGTAATGGTGTTAGTAATTTTGAAGATTAAATGGAGACAATCACACCTTGTCGAAGGCCTCCAGAAATCTGTCACTGTTCCAAATTTAAAAGCAACAAGGCTGCAATACATCTGTCAGCGATGTTGCACAGATTTGGTGGCATTTGCATGAAAAATGACGATCAGCACTGATGTGTCACCTGCAGAAATGTGCTGAGTGAAGGTCTCTGCAAGTTAATTCAGTCCACTCCCAAATTATTGCCCTTCGACCTTGCGTGGGTACATAGTCCCATGAAGGTTAATGCTATAAAGAGGAAATTGATTTTGGGAGCCTTTATCCAGCGTCAATATCTGCAGAGAGGAGCGGCTTGCCACCAATTCTGCTTATGTCCCTTTCTGCTCATGAATAAAGCATGCATTTTCTCGTTTCGTGTCACATTTTGGAGCCACCTGTCTGTGCATGCTGTGGTCCAGCACTTGAGTGGCTATACCCCGCGCGCACACGCACAATTGCGCTACCCCCATCTGGAACGAGTATCAGTGTCTAATTCACAGCCACTCAGTCAGATTTGCATATCTGAGTATGGGATTGTCAGGTGAAATGGAGTCGCCCTTGTTCTCCAGTCACCTTGTAGTCACCCCCTCTACTATACCCTCCCACTCCTGAGTCCTAGTGCAGGTTATAGCCAGGCGACAGTCTGTAGAACATCAAAATCAGTTTTGAATTGTGTTTTAAACTGTTAACAATGCAAAACAAACCTTGTTTTGGTGGCTCTTTGTGCGGCCTATTCTTTATTTGAAGCATGTCTCTGGTGAATTCATGTGACTTTTGATGGATGCAGCACTTCATTACGTGCTTCAAGGAAGACCCTCTGAACAAGAGAGAATGAGAGAGACTGGGAGGGGTGAGGGAAAGAGAGAGAACACAAAATTCCATCTGTTGTGGGTTGGATTGTTCAGTTTAGCCTGAAGAGAGCAGCTTTGAATCCAGGTTGCGCCACTTGCCAACTGTGCCCTGCAGTCCCTTGTGGGCACACAGAACTAGCAAATGGCTGGCTAGCTCGTAGCCGGGCCGCCGTTGGTGGGGGGGGTGCTGTTGAGGGGGGGTTGTGTAGGATGGGATGGGATGCTGGGACGGATGAGGCCAGAGCTTTTAAATGAACTGAAGTGGCAGTGACCCCAGGAAGCTGACCAGACATCACAGAAGTGGTTGGAAACTGTTTTTAGCTCACACCATCTGTCTTTCTCTCTGACTGTCTGTCTTTTATGTCTCTCACATTCTTGCCCCCTCTGTCTTCAAGCTGGGCGTGAATGGAAGCATGTTGGAGGGGATGTTTCCTTTAATGAGATTAATCAATTGGAAGGGATCTGATGTTATCATAGGCTATTTTTTTATTCGTTAACCTTACCCGCCTTAACTGTTAGTTGTTGACATTTATCCTCTGTAGTGCTTTCTTGCACTTGCACTTACAGACTAGCACGTCCGTGGGGACAACAAACAAAACACTTAACTGTTAAACAGTTAAAGCTATTTATAATATATGCCTGTGTATGCATTACGTTATGTATATATGTGTGTGTCTGTGAGTGTAATATATAAATGCATGTAACGTATATAATGTTTTTCCCCCAGGGGGAAAGGACCACTCAAGAACACATCTGATGTGATTAGTGCTGCAAAGAAGATTGCTGAAGCCGGCTCAAGAATGGACAAGCTGGGCCGCGCAATAGCAGATCAAGTAAGTACAACTGCATGATTCTGTTTTGTAGTGACATCATCGGCCAGTAAATAAGCCATGCGCTTGTGTTTTACTTAAATTATGCACTGATGGATTTCACTGGAGTGCCTCATAGGGTTTCTTTATCTCCCCCAGCCAATTCAGATCTCAACTTTTTCCTAGAACCTTTCTGAAATTGTGATAGGGCCTTTGATTGTACACGCATCACTACGGGACTGTTGTTAATTTAATCCCTCTAGTCCAGCACTGTATTTTCCTGGAAAGCTCTTATTTCTGAAGCCGAGTGACAATGACAGGTTCACAAGCTTCGTGAAAATATGGGAACATTTCCAGTAAACATCAAACTGTGGTATGTGCTGCAAGGGCTTATTCTGATTCCTTTTATCCTCAATACCGAGGTTGAAAGGAATATTGTGAGCTCGGAAAAGGGTTTCGCACAGCAGAATCATCGCCCATCACTCATCCCACCATGAAGGCCTTGCCTCTCAGTTTGTCATTTAATTAAAACCATGCGTCATGCTGCGCTAGCATAGCAGTGCAGCGTGAAAACTACCAGTTGACACGTAAATAGCACTGTGTGTGTGTTTTTAAGTTCTAGAAGACATTGCTGCTCTTTATGCTTATAAAAAGCACAGGGAACCTCTCCTGACCTTGTGAAGCTTCAGGTCATGATAAATATTAATTTCCTGCATCTGAATTTACACATTCCTGACAGACTGTTTTACCCATGCGATGCAGTGCTGCATCCAGGGAGGGAACATGCAGATATGCTGCGTTATCCCATTTGCTGCATGGCTATGGCTGTTAATTAGCCATGCCGGTGAACATCTGCAGTGTGCTTTCAAAAAGATTCCTTTAACATAATCTCGCATAATAAGCAGCAGTCTTCGCGCGCATGGCAGCGCTGCACTTTTGATATTTTATTTAGATCACACTTTGATCCTACAAGCTGCAGCTCTACTTTTCAAGGCTGTAGTAAAGCTACCTGTGCTAAGCCAATTGGAAAGGAATACTAAATGTCCAGTTCAGAGACTGTGGAAGCTTTCATAGGCAGCCACGTCCCAGCATTGTCTTTGATGTTGCTTGTTCAGTGCAGTGAATACAATGATATTCCCTGCAGAAAACAGATGGATACTGTGCAGGTGCTAATGTGTGTGTCTGTGGATGCACTTGCTTGCTTGTGCATGCAACTTAGCA
>JAZGTJ010011519.1:0-10924 GCA_036877575.1 Botia almorhae
CTGTCAGGTTTGTGTATGGAGGAAGAACCCAAATGCAGACAGCAGTATGAAAATAAAGTTATTAAACAAATTCAAAACACAGGAATAAAAGCAGAACAGGATAAACTAATAACTTGAAAACAGAACTAACTAGAACACTAATCAACATAAATGAAAACTAAACAGTACGCTAAACGATGAACAAGACACGACTAGACGAGACAGACTGTGACAATACTTGAACAAGGAAACACGCAACAAGACGGAAGCTCCAACGAGCTTGTTTTTGAACTGCTATTCATACCTACATTTAAAATACAAAATGATACAAAACAATGTTTTTTGAATTTGTTTGTGCTCTACGCTATTCTTACCTGTTATGTGAAGTTTGACTTTGTTATTTCCATAGAGTCTCTTTGTAGGATGAAAGACTGTATTTGACAACATAACACAGCTGTATGTTCCAGCATCTTCCATCCTGACCGTTCGGAGAGTGAATGTTGTCATTGTCTGCTTTGCGTCCAATAATTTAACTTTATTAGTTGTTCCATTTTTTAAAAGAAAGGCCAAGATCGCCAAGTCTCTAGTCTGATTTGTTTTTGAAGGGTTTGATATTGTACAGATAAACTCAGCATCACTTCCCTCTGATACCTCAGACTTAACCAAATGTATCTGCGCAGGAATCAAAGATTCTGGGTAAAGAAAGGAATTGTTAAATCCTTTAACTCATCCTACAATGTATTTATTCCAAACAAATCAATTCAAAACAATTGCAACAGGAAAGAAATAGTTTTTTCACATTTATGGGCACAATATTACAAGAACTGTGGCTTGGGTTAATTTGCAAAAGTGTGCCCAATGAACAAAACACACAAATGTAAGTAGAATTGTAGAATGTCTTACCAGTCACATTGATGAAGATGTTATTGTCACCAAATCCCATAACTTTGGTTGTTTCCATCAGATCTTCTGAGAACACACAGCTGTAATTGCCTGAATGGCCGTTTCCTATTTTTTCTATTCTAAAGGTGAGGTCTTCCTGATTGCATTGTTTTTTCACATCTATAGCTTTACCATTTTTACAAAAATACAAATAAACACTCTTTGCTGTTTGACCAAATGTGCTACAAGTAACCTCTAGGTTACCACCTTCTGGTACCTCTCTATGTTTACTATAAATCTTTGCATGATAGATGTTTTGACCTGTTGGGGAAAGACATATTCATATTATATGTAGTCACATAATATATCTAGAGCCACTATTCTTTAATTTAGCATTCAAACATACCTTTAGTCGGAAGTAACAGCTTTACTGAGATAACTGTAAATAGTAATAATAATGATTATCAAACATCACCAACAACATGCAAAATAAAACCCAAATCAGTTTCATAGATAATTCATTGTTGATGTACAGATTTGTTGATGTTTTTATTGTAGATTTAATAATTTTATTTTTGTTGTAGTTTCAGTAAAACTTACAAGTGAGCAGAAACATAGCAACCATGTCTTTTTCTGAGGAAGTTATATTTCACGGCACAACACAGATTCAGTTGCTATAACCAATGCTGTTTGAACAGAATGAGGCAGTGTGCACAATGAAGTGTTTATAAGAGTTACACTGTGGAGGCGGGAACATTGTCAAACAGTACTGATAGTCAATTCAAACTTAGATTTCTTTTTAATTAAGCATTAAATGTATAAATTTAATACTGAATTTAAACTACACCAAGCTAAACAATGCAAAGCTTTATTTATTTATTTATTTATTTATTTTTATGTTTTTTTTATCGAGAAGTCTGCCATACTTACATCTGCCTGTTTTCACAAGACCTGCACTATTATAAACTGTTACCATTACTGTTCTCTATCATTCTCACCTTTGTCTATTCCAACTTACAACCAGCCCAACTCTATAGGTTGGTTGTCTAACTAAATGCGTAGGTTTGATGAAAACAATATACGTACCAAGTCTGGTGACTGCAGGCACAACTAACCCCATCACTTGGGCACTACCCAACCCTGCCCACAAGTATTTTTCCATGCTTAAAGACTGGCCAATATGATGTGTGTGCTGAATTTTATGCCATTTCAAGCATGTTAAGCACCTCAAATATTTCTAAATATAGTTTTAAAAGATGACACATTAACATGACACCAATATTTAAGATATCACAAATCATTGAAAACATTTTAGAGCTTTATCATTTATCATCATATGCATTTAATTTAGAAAATAACTGGGGATTATTTTGAAGTCTGTTCTAAGTCTTTTGTAAGTGACATACTTCCTGCTGCTCGTTGGTGGTGCTATAACTGTGACTCACATTAGCCACATCATTGTGATCAGTCAAATTTGATGTAGATCACTCAATGCATGCAGAAGATATGAGACACTTCCTGTTTCAAATGCCATAAATTAATATAAACAATCCGTTCACAGTTTAGCATTTTTAATATCGTATATATTACATGACATACTTAGATTTGGTCTTCAGACATGCGCACAGTACATGAATATACGTTTCCCTCCGTACCATACTAGCAGCCACTCTATTGCCATTGTTTTTTATGTTTTTAAAGCACAATTAACATTTAAAACACTGAGTAACATCGTGGTGTCATTAACCGTCCAGATTTGTACGTCATTGCACATGCGCAGAGCTTTCTAGTTTTATTTTCAATCCAAATAAATTATTCACGTCCTCTTGATCGGAATAGAAAAGGTTTAAACCACAACTTACAATCCGATTGAAATTTTGAACAGATCTGGCCAATTCAGTTCGATTGATGTGTTTACATGTCACTTTTTTAATCTGGTTGTGCTTCTAGTCCTATTACGATCGGATTATTAGGGTCCATGTAAACGCACTACTACTAAGCATGGAGAAAAGTGTAAAAGTAAAAGAAGTGTAAAGAGTTGTCTGTGGATTTGAGAGAAAAAATTGTGGGAAAATATGGACAATCTCAAGGCTACACGTCCATCTCCAGAGATTCTAATGTTCCTTTGTCCACTGTGCACAATATCACCAAGAGGTTCATCAGCCCTTGGCACTGTAGCTAACCTTCCTGGATGTGTGGACTTCATTATAATGAAAAATTATAATGAAGGACTGTTCAAATGGTGGATAAAGAACTCGATTTACTTCCAAACAAATTCAAGCTGATCTGCAGGGTACAACAGTGTCAGCTCGCACTACCTGTTGTCATGGGTCTTTCAGCAGGACAATGACCCGAAACTTCATAAAGCACTCAGAAATGGTTACAAACAAAGCACTGGAGAGTTCTGAAATGGCCAGCAATGAGTCCCGATCTGAATCCCATAGAACACCTGTGGAGAGATCTCAAAACAACAGCTGGGAGAAGGCATCCTTCAAATCTGAATGACCTGGAGCAGTTTGCAAAAGAAAACGGTACAAAATTCGCTTGAATATAACAATGCTGGACCGGAAGGGCTCTCGCAGCGTCCGACGGGTGCTTGAAAACCTTGCGGCGCCAGATGGGTAAGCCCTGTCGGTGGTCGGGTAGTAACAACATAATGAAAGCAAAATATTAGCAATTAAGAAATCAGTAAAATACAAAATTGGTTAATTCTTACTTTTAAACTAAATTGAAAAACGGTGTAGAAATTTAAAAGGAAATAAAAACCTCGCATGCGCATAACGGACAGAAGATGGGATAAGCATAAAGCAAAGCTTGACCGGAAGGGCTCGCATGCGGTCGGGTAGTGGACTTAAACGAAAGTGATGTTACTAGCAATAAATTGATACTGCAAATCACAAAATACTTGATTTATTACTCCGGAACCGACGGTATGAAAGGACTACGCAGAAAATCTGAAACGAATTTGAAAAACAGGGAGGAAACGAAATAAAGAACGTGACGGCTAGAAAGCGGAATAAGGGCAAACCAAACGCGGCATTCGACGAGAACTCAAGCTGAGGTGCTTGCGGCCTCGGACTGGTAAGCCCGGCGAGCAATCGGTCTGTTTGGAAATAGATGAAGACGACGGATCCTGCAAGTTTCGTTTCTGCATTCTTTACTTGGGTCTTTACTAGAGCTGATAAACCCAAGCTATACATTGTCAGTGCATGTGCCCCCTGGGACACGAACCCACAAACCCTGCAATGCTCTACCAACTGAGCAACGAGAACACTTTCCTTTACGAGGAAGTTTAGATTTTTATTAACAGGAGTCGAAATATTTTTTTTTATTATTATTATTATTATACTTTGGAACAGAATAGATAGAGCGGGTGTGGGCTCCGCCACAAATTATAGACGTGGAGGTAACAACAGCGCTGCCTCATTTTCCCACATTAAAATTATTGCAAACCTGTCTGTTAGACAAAACTTGGACAGGTCTGCCTCTGAAATCTCTAAAAGAGCAATCTTTCGTGGGGATAGGGGATATGGGGGATTTGATTAATTGAGAACAAGTGGTAGTGGAATGATTAATAGATCTACAAATAACGCACAAAATGTAATGACTGCCGAACAATATGCTGTTGGGGAGATCAGTGTCCAGGGCATCCGAATAGGGACACTGATTACACTGGGCGATGTGGACTGCGCATTTAGCTGAAAATATCTTAAAATAAGTTATATATCTTAAAATATCTTAAAAAAAAGACTGCCGCTGTAAGGCAGGGTGAGCTCTGCAATTATAGAGAGATAATTTAGTTTGCAAAACGTAACAAATTATCCCTTTTTTATTGACCGAACGCAATACAGTATTCTGGAAAGGACAGAATGCGATGTAGCGGGTAAAAGAGAGGCAGAGAAAAGACGACATGAAGAATGCGTTTGAGGATGATTAATAAGAGGAAGAGGGGCTGAGGCTGCAGCCGTTTGCAGAAGCAGGCTCACGCAGGAAATGGCTCCCAAGAGGGAAGGAGGAAGAGGCAAATAAGAAGAGGAGGGAGTGGAAGGAGGAAAAGGTGGTGTCGGGGCGTGAGCCGCTAGCGGAGGCGTCCTCACACTAGGGAGTGCACCTGGAGTTGGGAGTCTGCTGCTGTGGCATGGTGCTGGAAGAGGTCCGGGCACAGCATGAGAGGCAGCCGGGGAAGCTGCAGAGCATGAGGCTGGGGGTTCTGCTCATGCTTGTTTGGATGAGCGGACGGGGCGGAAGCAGGAGGAGAGTGACCTGTAAAAGGTAGAGAAACGTACAGGTTTTACAGTTGTGCTTTATTCAGTCCACAAGAAAATTGAACAGTGGAGTTCAGAAGAGCTTGTCTTAAAGCCTTCACAGTCCATTTTTCTTTTCCAGGAATAGGTGGGTGAGGCGGAGTGTGGGACGACATGGAGGAAGTCTCGCCGGCGGTGGCGAGGGTAAATCTCTGCGTCTTGGAGCATGACCAGTGGAGCAGGTAGTTCTACACCCCTGGGATGAAGGAGGCTCAGCAATAACACCCGGGGGAGACGGATTGCTCCTTGGGTTAGGTGATTGAGGTGTAAGAGCGTCGGTAAAAAGGAAAGTTTCTTCGTCGGACGGAAAAGCTCAATTTTGGACATGCCGGACAACTGGCCGGGGCCAAATGCTGCGAGACTTTCATGTGACGGAGGTGAGGGACGGCTATATATATGCATTGCTGCGTGATGCTTGGTTGGACTACATGATCTTGCTCCTCCCGAACTCTGTGTAGTACCCTGGTGGCCTGTATACAGTAGTCAGTAGAAAAGACAAACTCAATTTATCATTTACACCAGATGAAGTTTTGAGCACCATTACTTCAAAAAGAATTATATCTGAAATCAGATCTCTTGGTAACAAAAAATATTCCTATAAAGTGCAGCAACACCTCCCTCTTTGCCTTTTGGACAAGGTTCATGCTTATTAACAAAAAGCACTTTGTAAAGAGAGATCTAATATTCAGCAAACCAAACCTTTCAAATTGTTTGTGCTATCATGACGTATCTTTTATTAGTTTAACATTGATTAAATTGACAATGAATTGTTAACAGGGTATTTACCATTTTTGTATTTACAGAGTGGTTAGAGCGGTTACTTAGACGTTTGTCGACAACTAGGTGCACTAACATGCATTTAATATGTAGTGAAGATATTGCACATATATGTACACATAAAGTACATGTACTGCATCTTTCTCATCATGTCCTTGGCAAGGATAAATCATATATTCACAGACAAGCCATGTTGTGTGGCAAGCTATAGAAATTCTATAGAAACACCATGTTCTACATAGTGTGAATGAACCCTGTGTGAATAAGCACACATCTATTTACCTATCTGTAAGCACCTGTCTTTTTCAGTTTGCTAATGTCCTCTCCCTCTCTCTTTTGTCCCTCTCTCACTTTCTCTCTTTGTGTTTTCTTTTAACGTACCTGGTTATGGACTGGAGATTGGAATCTTCTATCTTCTATTTGGTTGTTGTGTGTCCATGCCAAACAGCATGTGTGTGGCTGCTTACATGCACACGCCCTCCATCTCAACCAGAAGAACACAGTGATTAATGCTCTATTGTCTTGTAAAGTCTGCCCCCTCCTGTTTAAACACGCATATAAATTCCTACAAGAATAAGACATGCACATTATGCACAATCATAAAGTGTATAGAAAAACCTGATCTGTGATGGTATTACAACAATATATGTACAGTAGCCCCCAAAAAATATTTAACTAAATGAGTCTTGACTAATTTACTCAAAATTGTTATTTTCCTGACTGCGTTTTTGGTCACTTACATATAAAACAACAACTGGACACAAAATATTGTTAAATTATTTTATTATACGAGAGAAAAAAGAATGTTAAATGATTACAGAGAAAGTAATGACAGGAGCTATTATGATTAGGAAGTAGGTTGTCTGGTACAATGGTCATTTAAATGGTTTATCAGTCATTTTACAAAAATATATGCCAGCAAAATACATAAGAAAAAAACAGTCAAGAAATGTCATATTTTTTGTACTGGTTCAAAGACCTGGAGCTATACAATGATATTAACATGATACAATTTCATACAAGAAAACAATTTCAAAATCAACATTAACAGATCTCAATATGATGCAGTTTTTTCTTTGCAATGCTAGTTTTACTTCCTCTGATGCTCAAAAGCTGAAGTGAAAAGCACAGACAGCATGTTTGTTGGAAATGTACAGTTCTGGAATTAATAAGCTGAAACAAACTGACTGCAGTGTTTTGAGGTTAGAGCTCATATGTGCAGATGCACAGTGTTGGACATGAACCTTGTGTTTCGTTTATCTCTTACATGATCATAAAGACCACTTCCTGAGACACAATGTGAAGATGGCTATATATACACCAGCTGCAGTGTGAATGTGGTCTCTGGTAAAGCTGAAATTATTACATTTAGTACATACTTTCTGAGTTCTAAAGACACTGCACACTGTGTCCATACAGCTTTATACTTGTAACTATCATTACAGCCACAAAAAAACATGGTATTGATGCTACTGGAATGTTATTATCCACTATGCCACACCGAGGGGGACATGCCTGTCTAACAAGGCTGTATAAAACTGGCACAGATGATTGTTTAGTGCAGAGAGGATTAGGTCAGCGTTAAAGGACCTAAGACCCTGGGGTTGTCTGTAAACTGTAAAACGGTAAAACCTGATGAATTTATGCAGAGATGACCAGCCTGCCCCAGCTTAAATATCATGTAAGGATGCACCCTAGACAGTATCTAAAAGAGGCTACACTCCTGGTGGAGTAGGCCCTAGGGGTAAAACCTGTGGTCAGCATTATTGTTGAATCCCATACTACCTCTAGAAAAGTAGTTCCCTGTCTTGGAGATGGCACACTCCTTCAGGTTTAATCTCAGTCCAAAGCACCATATATAGGCCAGCACAACATCTTGATCAACATCTAGACTAATTTTCCAACAGCACAAAAAAATCGCAGAACATGCTTCCAAAGCCCAACCAGGATCCTCCAATCAGTAAAGAGGTCGTCTCCACTAGTTTGACCTGTGGTCCCATGATTGGAGCAACCGCACTGCCTTGGCAGAAGCAGGACTGAGTTGCAAGGGAAAGATACCTGACTCCCATTGCATGACTGAAGGAAAAGATACCTGACTCCCACTGCATGACTGTAAAGACAGTCATGCAGGAGTGGGGCATTCTTAAAGGCATACAGCCACAGAGAGCACAGCCCTAACTCTTGAGTGTGCTGCTTTTCCAAACAAAAGACACAAGGAGCATGTAAATGACTCCCTATTAAATAGGGGCAGGGCAGCACAGACTTTATAAAGTCTTCATTCTTCAAAGTTTTTTTCCCTTTTTTTGCACACACAGTTACACAATGCTGGATTCTCTCAAACTTGTTCAAATAAATGGCTTCCTGAATATTAAAAAGCTGGTGACATTTAATGAAGTCATCTTTTAAGGTCTCTGCAGTGTGCATTGCTATGTCACCTGACCTTACGATAGCCTATAAATATGTACTTAGACACCGGCACATGCTGGAATTATTCCCATAACATCAACACCATGCCGGAATTGCAGGAATTCCGCACAGCCTCTCGTACCCTACATATATGCTTACATATATGTATTATGCTTTGCAATGTGAGACATTACTACAGCACTGCTGTACATATTTGTAGGACATAACTGGACTGTGCAGGAAGGATTGTGGTCACTATGGTGGCAATGAGCTCAAAGTACAATAGAATTTGATTGGTAGTAAATATAGAGATGGGTTCAGTTTTTGCCAGATTACTTTGAATCATCTTCATTGTGATTCAAGTGTCAGTATGACTGGTGTGGAGGAAATGCAAAAGTTTGCAAAAATGTAGGCAACAAATTTCAAATAAATCAACAGCAAATTTATTTGCATTTATTATGTTCATTGAATAGGAATAATAAATCAATGCAAGCTGAGTGTCACTGCTTTTCTGAAAAGAAAAACAGAGAACCCAATTGCAAGCAAATGGTAATTTATTGTAACTCAGTTCGATGCAGATAATGATGTTTAACACAGTCACAAGACAGGGTTGAGAGTTTAAACGGCAGTCCGGCACAGACAGGGGTGATGATGATGTGGTGGCGGGACCCCAGGTCAGGGCAGGACTATCAGATGGCGGCTGGATGGCATGGCGGCGGAGACCAGAGGAAGACAGGTGAGTAGAGCAGAAAGCAGGTGGCTGGATGGCGTGGTGGCAGAGATCAGAGAGAGACAGGTGAGTAGAGCAGAAAGCAGGTGGCTGGATGGCGTGGTGGCAGAGATCAGAGGGAGACAGATGAGTAGAGCAGCAAGCAGATGGCGGTGATGAACTCCGGAACCGAGGATAACTTCACGGACGAACAGGTAACGATGAACAGGAACACTGAAAACAAACATACACACAACTACGTGGACGGCCTTAAGCTTTGACAGAACAAAATAGCATAAGGGTCAGACTAAGACTAAGAATGAATAAGAAAATTAAACTAGACTAACTAAGAGAAAAACGGATTCTTAGGCTAGACGCTATGCATCATTCCCGCATCCGCGCCCTCACCTCATGTTTGCGGCTGACTGCAAATGATCATAATTGATGGACAACTTTGAAAAGACATCAGTAGTAATGAAGTAAGTGCCGAATGAAAAAAGCCCAAGATGAAACCTGTGCATCACTTTCAGGTTCTTTCGGGATGTAAAGGACCACCCACTGGTCCAATGACGGAATCCAACAGTGTGGGTGAAGGTATCTCACATGTTCTGTCTTTTCTGGGTGCTTCTATACAATTGGCCCTGTTGCTCAATTTAATCTGACTCCAATTTAGATTATAATAGTTTCAATTTGTTATTGACCATAATTACGTTCCTGATTAAGTTATAATTTAATAAAATATTATTCAAGGTGCTACATGTACATTTCTGTGTCATGTGATAGACAAAGTTTGAAAAAATGAGGCATTAATCCTCCTTGTGTTAGGACATTTCCCATTTTAACTCATGTTGAGGCTTTTCCAGTCAAGCATAAATTGAGGCTACTCCATTCTAATTTATGCTGAGGCTTCTCAAGTCGAACATAAGATGAGGTTTGCCCATCATAACTAATGCTGAGGCTTCTCCAGTCTAACTTAAGCTGCGGATTCTCCAGTCAAGCATAAGCTAAGGCATTCCCCATTTGAACACAAGTTTAATTATATCTTAAACACATGTAATATAGAATATTTTAAATGACACATTGAAATAATCAAATTAACAATTTATTTCACCAGACAGGTTACACTTAAATCAATTTATAATAATCACAAATTATGATCCAAACTACAATAATAAAAATGGTCGACATAGGAAATACAAAACATGGGTAACAGAGTTCAAGTCATACCTGGCAATGTTGACACACGACTATGATGTGGGAAGTTCTGATAACGGAAGGCTTCCTTGGCAATATAGACACACCACAATGGTGCGGGAAGTTCAGAAGGAATACAGAAGGCTTCCCCGAGTCTTTTGCCTATATAGCCTCCTTATATACACAGATAAGACAAAGAGTCATAAAATCTACAGCCAATTTGGTCTGGTATGTTCTCTTGACCTGAAGGGGCACCCCGCTGGGATAGATCACACTACAAAGTTTAGATTATCTGGAAAGGACACACCCATGACAAGAGTGTAGATTATTTTCCAAGTTTAACACTCTACATCCTACAATAATAGAAATGAGATCTTTTTACCAATCACACCATAACCTTTAAAATGATACCAAACATGGAAATGACAACTCAATGACATCAAACTGTATGTTGCACATATAAGTAAGCTCTATTGATCTGAGCCCAAAGGGAGGGGGGGGGGGTAGTGATGCGCGGATGGCGGTTATATCCGCGGGCGCTGCGGATAATCCGCGGGTCGGGCGGGTAATAAAAAATACATTATGATTAATTGCGGGTGGGTCGCGGGTGGATGCGATTTGCTTTGTATTTTTCGTTCTGGGAGAAACAAGATCGCTTATTTCCACGACTGCA
>JAZGTJ010011520.1:0-16833 GCA_036877575.1 Botia almorhae
ATCTTTGGGATCCTCTGACAGTTGACTATATTTACAGTACAGTTTATCTTCAACACTGTTGTAACAGGAGCTTTAAACAATGTGTTTCATGGCACTTTGATAGATACGATGCATAAGGGCTCAGACTCTAAAACAATAACAGAAAACAGAAAAAAAGACAAGATTTCAGTATGTCGGCTCAGGTAAAAAATGAATATAAAAATCAAATTACTTACCTTTATGTATTAATATTATTTTAATATATTAATACAATAATATCATAGACTCAACCCAGACTCAATTAATTAAATAGTCACCTTGTGTGTTCAGTTTGACAAAGCAAGAACAATGGTGTTCTTGCTTTATGTGCAGCAAAGAAACAGTGTTTCTTTGCTGGCTTTCCCTCTGTTTGTCTGTATCTCACAGTTGTTCTTCTTAGTTTGTCTGTTTTCGTAACTGAAGGTGTCTCACTAGTTCTAGTGAGTATGTAGTGGTTTCAGGTTGTCTGAACCCTGTCCAGGTTGGTTAAACCCTCTTGCTAAAGAAGCAAAATCAAAATGAAGTCAGTGACACCCTCTTGTGGACAATAACTGAACACCATAACGATCAGTAAAGTGAACTATATGTGGTCTTGGTCTGTTTTGTTTTAGAGGTGGAAATGGAAACGTAGCAGGAATGGCATGTCTGTCTGTTTGTTCATTTATATTAATCACAACTATTTGATAGAAAGTATAGCTTTGAAAATAATAAAATGTTTCCTTATAGGTACTCATTCCCTGAGGATAATGTAAATCAGACTTAAATCTGACAAGTTATTTAAATAGCAAATAAATATCTAAAAACTAAATTTCACAACACTGGTATATAAACAATTTATATACCAATATAATATATATCTGTCCTCAATGTTTTATCTAGTAGTGAATATTTGTAATATCAGACTGAATTTAAATAAAGATACAGTAAAGAAAAACCTGGCCTTTTGCCTATATAATCATTTCCCTTGTTATGACTATTTCTGCGGACTAAGCAGGGCTGACAACATTTTTGATGTCTTGAATTACAAAAATATATACAAGTGCGTTTTTATTTGGTTTTGTAACCTGTGGATGAATTGTATCATGTAAAGCTGAATGTATAATAATGTGGTGACTTTTACTGCTAGTTTAGCGTTCTGTACACAATCCAGTTATTATATAGATCAGTGCTTTCACACCTCACAGAAGTACCTCCTGCTCTTTGTAAGATTCTCTGATTTCAAAGCAGACCAGTCACAGCTGTTGTGCTGTATGATGTAGTCAACAAGATTTTCACATGTAGGACACGTTTCTGTAACAACATCATTAAGCATTCTGTCAACCAATTATGTTTAAATTGCCTGCCTGGCTGCCCATTTGAGATTTTAGTGAAATCCTAAATAATCTTGACTTTTGATTGCAGACTTGACAAATCTGAGCTCAGTTTGTGACATTGTTAAGAGTTAACATTTGTAAGAGTTTTTTAATCAGGAGAAAATTTCCAAAAGCTGTCCATTTAATCTTACTGTTGCCTTGGAGACATAACTGAGATATTAAAGTAAACTTTATATGAGTAAGCACATAATTGCATCACACTGGAAACCAGTAAAAGAAGAACCATAATGCATTAAAATGTTCCTAAATGATACATTTAAGGATCAATCAATGATCTGAGACCAAATTATGTTCTGCATGTTTTTAAGCATAACAAAAAAGTAAAATTCCTGTTTCAATCGTATCTCATAAGCATAATTATTATACAGCGCTGCAATATCCTTAATATAACTGCATATCCCCTCAGATAAGCCTGTTGCACCCTTTAATTTACATATCACTTACAGACATATAGTATAGACTACAATTACAGATAGTATATTAAACATGTACTAAAACAAAGACTTGAGCGTAAATTTAAATCAAAGAGATTTACATTTACCATAGCACTTAATCTCTTCTCTGAGTGATGCTTTCCAATGATCTAACACACACCTGAGGTTTTAAATAAATGTAACCTAATTTTTTGTTATCAAGACAGTTTTAACAAACCTATAAAAATGGATAAGCCATATATTCTAGTCCAGTTTCCTCCAATTCAAAACAGCATTAGCAACAAATTGTTCTAAACGTGTGTTTATTATATAATATATATTGAACTTTTACCCAACTTTCTTAGTTGCAGATGTAGCTTTTGCCCACAGAATAACAAGGATCCTCCTTGTAGAGCTATAAGCATCTGTTGTTCTTCACTTTTTGATGTTGTCTGCAGTAACCTTGAGCTTGATTTTGTGAGCAGTTCTTCAGGTACAAGCTGTAGTCAGTCCAAAAATGACAATCAGTAGAATTATTGATGACTTCATCTCTCCAGTGAGGTGCTGAATCAATGCTGATACAATGCTTTTAAATGTTTTAAGTGTAACTGACCAAGTGTGATACGTATTGTGTTACTGTTTTGCTGTTTATTTTAAATTAGAGACATTTTTTCAGATGCTTTTAATGTGATTTTTAACATGCAATATGAGATGGGAAAACATTTTTGTTCGTTTATCTGTGCCATGAAATGCAGATTTGAAAGTTTGAACATTTAAAAAGCTAAATGTTTAGGTGACACAAATCTGACTATGTATTAAAATATTAATTTTTATCAGTATTTAAACATTTTGACAGCAGGTATAATGAACTCTATTATCTCTGTAAACTGTAACTGTAAACTGGATGCCCATAGCAATCTAAAATGTGAAACTAAATCATTTTTTCTAAATCATACTAAATAATGCTTGTAGATGAATATACATGTGTCGCCTGACCCACAGATCTTTTTATAGCACAAATTATGATATATTAATACAAAAAGGAATATTTGTATTTGTCTTTGTTTGTACGAATTTATGAACAAACCAAATATACGTTTCACATATTCACGTGAAAACATTTAACCAAAAATTAAATATTACACATTATTTGTTATGTTATAAGCTTGCATTGTTAACATTTTGTTCAATGTTTATTAAATTACCATTTGCTGTTTATTGTTGTATTGTGTGCCATGATAAGTGTTCTTAGGTGCACATAAAGTTGAGTTTCTCCCCACAGTCTCTGTACTCCCATGTGTCAGTTTTTGTGTTGCGAGCTCCACAACGATTGGGYTGAGCTGGACACTTTGGAAGTGAGACGTGATTCAGCAGAGGATTTCTGTTCACCCAGAACCATTCTCCAGCCAGGAAGCGCAGGCCTGTCCACACACTGTCTGTCTGGGATTCCACTGTCTCATTTTTTATTAACTGCAGTTGTCTGTCAGATGTCAAGCTAAACAAGTCGTTGTAGTGAACCCTGCAGTACTCCAGAGCATCCTCCCATGACATCTTCTCTTTAATAAGAACAATGATATTGTAGCAGTAAAAAGAAAATGTCTTGTCGCACTCAGAGTCAGCCCACACATATGATGTGGATGCACAGAATTCTTGTTTACCAAAATTGGGCTGAGTAGGTTCCCACATCGCGAAGGAAAAGGAATCTCCATCAGACCACAGAAAGTTTGTAGTGTTCTTTGTGTCCCTATACAGGCCGATCCAACCGCGTGACAAGGATCCATTTTGTAGAGCTATAAGCATCCGTTGTTCTTGTTCACTTTTGATGGTTGACAGGTCTTTGTAATGTTGTCTGCAGTAACTCTGAGCATCAGTCCAGTTCTTCTGGATTTTCACAAAGACATGATCTCTAACTAAAGCTGTAGTCAGTCCACAAAGGACAGTCAGTAAAATGATTGATGTCTTCATCTCTCCAGTGAGGTGCTGAATCAGCACAAGCACAATGCTTAGAAGTGCTGTGATACTTCAAGATTTGTAATATATTCACATCATGTGTAAATCACATGAAAAACATGTAAATAATATAAGTAGGTAGGGCTCACAATCGAAATAAATAAGATGTTAATCTATATACATAAAGTACGCACAAAGTTTTGCAGGTTGCCCATTTATTTATAAAATTAAAGAGAAAAGATAAGCAAAGATAAAAGATTGACCAAAATTCACAGTTGAGACCAAACATTTACATTTTAATTACTATAGAACTCTGGAATACTAAGCGTTGTATTGGAATAAAACAAATGTTATTGTAAGAATTTAATACTTTAAAAATTGTATTGTCACATTGAATTGTAACAATTGTTTTTCCCCATAGGATGCAAATGTAACAATTTGCAAACTGTACAAGACAAAGATTGATTATACAAGCCTATAATGTTCTTAGAAAATAGTTTTTCTGAAGAAATTAAAGGAAAAAGACCTTTTAGATAACATGTAATTAAAATCATGTTCTCTTTCATTAAGACAATTGGATGACCATAGCAATCTAACATGAAACTTAAACAGTTTTGAAAATGACACTAGATGGGATCTGCTCAATAACTTAAAAATATAAATAATCTATGTATGCAACATGTTAATTCTGATGGTGTAACTCAATAATTAAAAGAAGTAAAATAAATTACCGCAATGGTGGAACAGCTGTAGCTAGTTTTGAAAAGGAAGAGGTAACCAAAAACATAATACTGGTTCTTGAAATTAGAACATAAACCAGGAGCGAGTATTCAAATTGTGTTGGGTACTTGCAAATAAATTGAAAACATATGAAAATAACTACTTGACTGTCACAAATCCCTTTAATTCAGTAAAGAAGCCAACATTTATGCTCTTTCAAACACCTATTTATCCTGAAGGATCTTAGGTCTGAGTTTCTTAAAGCAACCGTGTGTGTTATTTGAGAGGTGACTGTAACTCCCCATCAAGAGCACAGACGTACATTTGTGTTGTCAGTTATACTTTCATACACATGTATTTACTAATCCTTACAAATGTATTATATTTGTATATAATGTGTATAATATGTATTATTTTACTTTTTCTTTCATTTTAAATGTTTAATGTTAAGGGAGGTTAAAGGAAAATATTCCAAATTAAACTGGGTTTATTTAGCAACAAATAACAGGTAATACAATCAAAAAACTGTCAAATAAAATGTAAACTTGGAGAATCTTCAATACTTAAACTTAAATAGGCAGTGATCATGAACTATGAACAGTTGTGATGACTCAATGAGTGTCCATGGCAACAGATTAGTGACAGGAAATGACTTACTTTTACTTTTATTTCTGTTGTTTAATTTTATGTTGGATACTGTATTGTCTTCACAAAAGATGTATTTGTCTCCATTTCAAGCAGTAATTTTCCACTGTCTTTGTTTGGTATTTTAACATCAATTGTTTCTAGTAAGATGTCATACTGAGCATTGACAACATCTAAGATTATTCAATAAACTCCAGTTATTTAGTTGTATGCTGTTCCCCCTCCATCTCTGTATCTGCCTTGTGGTTGAGCCATAACAGCCTGTGCCTCGAGGGCAGTTTTTCTCTGTGTGTGACATCATGACCAGGGGCAGTTTTAGGCATGGGCGAATGGGGCATTTTTTCATGACACATGGGGGGCGGCACACGAACTGCAAAAAATAATCACCACCACTGATCATGACTGCTATTGAGTCTGACTGTTTAGATTTGCTCTTTAGCACCTGTGTCTCGTGGCATGCTTGATTGAGCATAACAAGGACACTGAAGCAGAACATGACTGGAGATATCAGCAAACAAGCCTTATTTCGCTGTATTCCTTTTTAAATTAATTTAATTTTTGGCTTTATTGTTAGAGTGTCAAGTATTGTTTGTTTGGGTCTCTTATGTGTTTTGTTCATTATTTTTAAGAATTTTGCTTGTTTTCTTTAGGTTACGTTTATCTTTCTGCTGATTTCAAATAGGGGTTCCTAACATAAATAGGGGGCTCATCCTGATTACTTTAATTTTGGTGAAAATGAACTCCTAATGTAGGGTAAACCAGGGGATACATGTGTAATGCCGGCCCTTACTACAGTTGACTGATTTATTGATTTCTTTATTATTTTAGTTTGTTATTTTTAGAAGTAATCTGGAGTGGAGGCTTGCCTTTTTAAGGTTTTAGTTAAGCTTTGGATAGGTAGGTTTAGGTTTGGAGTTGTTTGTACTATTTTTTGTTTGTTGCTCAATTTATTGTGGCGACTTTTGTTTTAAATGACTTTATAATCTGAGTGTTGTGGAAATAGAAATGTGGATGATTTCTTTCTTACCCAACTTAGCCAACATTTTGAAAAACCTGTTTTAGGTACATTGCTTAAGGATTTAAAAATTTTGATAGCTGGTTTAATTAGTAAAGGGGTGTATATAAGAATGACTTTTTGTCACATGCTGTTTTTTTAAATACTTAACACTGTGCTATTAGGAATGCAAAAAATGTCCTTAAGCCAGCCCACACTGCTGCAAATCCATCAGCAGCCAAGGCTGCTGTCATGGAGGAATAGGGAATTAGGCACAAATTAACATATCCAGAAATGCTGAAGCCAATGTGGCAGCCTGTGCCAGTGAGCTCAAGCATTCCATCTGTAGTGCACATTTGCTTAATCTGATGGTCAAAAGGCACTGGACCAGACTCCTGGAATTACTGACCTGAGAACAGAGGCCCGGAATCTTGTAAGTCTGTTCTGATGCAGACACCTGCTAACCACAATGAAGAATAACCAAAATACAACAAAATATGGTTACTATAGTTAAACCATGGTAACCACAAATTAATCATGGTTTAACCATGGTCTGTAGATCATGATCTGTAGTAAAACTGTGGTTATTCAAATTGTAATCAATGTGCCAAAAAACCATGGTTGCCACACTTTTAGGTAAAGAAAAGCATGGTTAATTTTCATAAGGCAATATTAAAATAACATTACACACCATGCTCTTGTCATTCACATTACTATTGTGAAGTTCTTGTACTTGTTGTTATTTGACTCAACATTGCCCCCTACAGCTGTCTTTAAGGGTGTAGCCATAACAGGTCAAGATGTGCTTAGACAAGTATCAGGAGGACAGTCTATGACTACATTTAGACTGTCAGTCCAAGAAATTTAGGAGGCTGGCATGTGATTTTGTTCTGTGCTGCCATCTTCACCAGTTGTAATTTCTGCATGACCTGCACATGGACAACATCAATGACATCTGATGTGTTTTACTTCCACTGCCATCTGTCCAGTCTTACACAAGCACTTCCACTGCCCTCCGTCCAGTCCACCTTAATCACTTTCATGCTCTTTTATCCAGTCTCCATTCCCTCTGTTTAACAACAGCACTGCCCAGTTACAAAATTCTGAAACAACACTGAGCATCCTGCCAATTTCTTCCTGTATCATATTTGCATTGACCAGCAGGTGTCCCTAGCATGTACTGAAGCCTTGTAAAACAGTTCCCTTTTTAGTTAGTCACGTTTGACGTTACGCCAATGGACTGACGTATGGGGTCTCGCTTGAGAGTCCTATCCCCTTTGAGTAGAAAAAACGCGCCAATAAGCATTGGCCCGAGAGGCAAGAGCCAAAAAGCATTGGGCAAGAGAGCTGCATGCCGGGTCACTTGCTTTTATTCAGATTCTTGCTTCGGAGCCGAGTGTGTGCGCCTCGCATTCACTCCCCACTATTTCGACGGGATTCGCATCGTCCGCCGGCGATTTGCCGCGATTTGGACGGCGTTATCCAGCGGTTCCTGTTTTGGCAGCTCCCCTGTATGCCTCGGCAGATGGTGGCATAAAAGAGTGAATTTCCCATAAAGAGCAAATTTCCTAAATGAGCTCCATGGACGACGTGCGTCTTTTTCAAGACGTCTTTCTCATCCGATAGCCATGATCGTTGTGTTACTCGCTGCCAAGGCTTACCGTGCTGCTGCCATGGCCATTCTGCAGGTTCACAAGGCCAAGGCACTCAAGCAGGTCCACGAGGGTAGTTCTGAGCCAGAATTGATGCAGGGGCCGCGCACAGGAACCTACCTCGCCCTCCTCGGCTATGCGATTTAGTTTGCCAGGCGTCCCCCCAGGTTCAGCGGCATCTGGTCCACCTCTGTGGTGGCCAGCGATGCTGCGGTCCTGCGAACGGAGATTGCGGTCCTTCTGGCAAAGGACGCAATAGAGCCTGTCCCTCCAGCCGAGGTGAAATCTGGGTTTTACAGCCCGTACTTTATCGCACCCAAGAAAGGAGGTGGGCTGCGGCCAATCTTGTATCTGCATGTCTTAAATCGGTCCCTGCACAAGCTACCCTTCAAGATGCTCACGCAGAAGAGCATTCCCTCATGCGTTTGCGCCAATGATTGGTTCGCAACAGTTGTGCACAGGGACGTGGTGCTCCAGCACCTCAGCCAACTGGGGCTTCAGGTGAACTGGGAAAAGAGAAAGTTCTCCCCAACACAGAGCATCTTTTTTCTTGGTATAGAGCTGGACTCAGTCACTGTGGTGGTGCACCTCTCCAACGAGCGCACAGTCACTGCTGCGTGGTCTGAACAAGTTCGGCACCAAGACGCTCCCACTGAAACTCTTTCAGAGGCTCCTGGGGCATATGGCATCCACAGCTGTGGTCACTCCACTTGGCCTGATGCATATGAGACCAATGCAGCACTGGCTATGCAACCGAGTCCCGAGGTGGGCATGGCGTCGCGGCACACACCGGGTGACTATCATGCCATCAGGCCACCAAACCTTCAGCCTTTGGTCGGACCTTGCCTTTCTACGAGCCGGGGTGCCCTTAGAACAAGTGTCCAGACATGTTTTTGTGACAACGGATGACTCCAAGACGGTCTGTGGTGCTGTGTGCCATGGGCAGGCAGCTTCGGGCTCCTGGACAAGATCTCGGCGCCTGTGGCACATAAATTGCCTCGAGTTAATGGCAGTACTTTTGGCTCTGCACCGTTTTCTTTCATTGCTGCAGTTTGTACGGACAACACAGTGACTGTGGCGTATATCAACCACCAAGGCGGGTTACGCTCACGTTGCATGTCTCAACTCGCCTGCCGTCTCCTCCTCTGGAGTCAGCGGTGACTCAGGTCGCTTCTCGGCACCTAAATTCCGGCAGAGCTTGGGCTCAGGAGAGTGGCCGACTCCATCTGCCCGCTGTTTTATTCCCAGCCTCTTGCTGGTTGCGCCATTCTGGCCCACCAGGACCTGGTTCTCTGACCTGGCGCTCCTTGCGACAACCCCTCTCTGGAAGAATCCCCTGAGGAAGGATCTTCTTTCACAGGGATGGGGCATTATCTGACACCCGCACCCCAATCTTTGGAACCTTCATGTGTGGTTCGTGGATGGGACTTGGAGACCCTGAGTGACCTGCCCCCGGGTGTGGTGGATACTATCACTCAGGTGAGGGCTTCTTTCATGTGAAGCCTCTTCACTGATTGGTGTTCTTCCTGTGGAGAACACCCCTAAAAGTGCCGCGATCAGCTGAGTGCTTTCCTTGCTGCAGAAAGGGCTGGAACGGAGGTTGTCCCCTTTCGCCCTTGAGGGTGTCCGTGGCCGCTATATCGGCCCCTCACCTAGCAGTAGAAGGTAAGTATTTAGGAAAGCACGAGCTGGTCATCAGGTTCCTGCGGGGTGCCCGGAGGCTGAACCACCCCAAGGCCATCCCCCTCTCCCTCTTGGGATCTTTCTGTGGTCCTCTTGGGGCTATGGGGAGCCTCAGTCGAGCCGAAGAGTCTGTCTCTCAAGACAGCACTCCTGACCACGCTCGCCTTTATCAAGAGGGAAGGGGACCTGAAGCCGTTGTCAGTCGGTGATTCTTGCTTAGAGTTCCGGCCTGTCTACTCTCACGTTCTCTTGAGACCCAGGCCTGGCTACGTGCCCAAGGTTCCCACCATGCGTTCCAAGGTTCAGGTGGTGAACCTGCAAGCGTTGCTCACGGAGAAGGCAGACCCAGCCCTTGCTTTGTCCCATTGCGCCTTGCACATATATGTGGACCGCACTCGGAGCTTCGGACGCTCTGATCAGCTCTTTGTCTGCTTTAGAGAGTGGCAAAAGGGAAAGGCCCTCTCCAAACAGAGATTGCTCCCCTGTTCCCTGCTCCTTCAGGGAACAGGGGTTACATATGTAACCCGGACATTCTCAAATCTTATTTGTGCATACTCATTTACTTTCCTTGCTTTTTTTTCTTGCATCTTAGCTCCACCCTGTTAGGATGCAAGGATGGCAGGCAGAAATAAAAAGCACTTTCACATAGAATACACCAATGTTTCCTCTCTCGTAGCTCCTCAGGAAGCTTCCTCACTCCTCATTTCTCGCCTCCTCAAGGTGCAATTAGAGAATTTAACGCTACTAATATTTAATCTGAAATTTAGGAACATGCCATTGTATAATATATCTCATATTAAGCTTTATAACTGCATAAAGGTGAGTGAAGGACAACATAATTTTCACTTTTGGATGAACATTCTCTTTATTGTTTATATAGGTCACCTCCAAGAAGAAGAATATAAATGTTAGTCGGTTATTATTATAAAATTATCATATGAACATATGGTCACAATTTGCTGGAAAACAAGTTACTGAAAATAAGGACCATAATGCATACTGTAAATGAAACTGTAAATATGATAAATTTAAGGATGAATTATTTTTTCATAAAAACTACAATGGTTTAATAGTATTGGATAAACAAAACCGTTACTACAGGCTTGCAATATCCTAAATATAACTAGAAGCCCCTCAAAAGAGCTTCTTGGACCCTATATTTTTATATTTCGTACAGCTTGTAACATCTAATGTTTTTCATTATTCTAGACAAAAAGCAGATAAATTACACATGAAGTGAAGTGAATATTTGAGGTCACATCAAAATCAATGAGATTATATGTATTACAGCACTTCATCTCTTCTGCCAATGATGCTTGAAACCTGAAGTTATGCATAAATGTAGTCTTTAACAGTTTCTTTAAATAGCCAGATATTCCAGTCCAGTTCCCTCCGATTTAAAAGCAGCATGAGAAAGTTGTCCTAAAAAGTGAGATGTTACATATTGATGAAGAAAAAAATAGAATTTTAATAATGTCATAACCCTACCCCTTAAGTCATATAAATATTACTCAGTCTTTCATTCATGTTATAAACACTATTCAAATTATGTTTTAAGTTTAGAAAATTATTGTTATTCAAGTATTAACACTTTATTGGGTTTATTTATTGTGTTGTGTTGCTGCTTTAGTTAACTAACCTTTCAGTTGCAGAGAAAGTTGAGTTTCTCCCCACAGTCTCTGTTTTCCCATGTGTCAGTTTTTGTGTTGTGAGCTCCACAACGATTGGGCTGAGCTGGACACTCTGGAAGTGAGACGTGATTTAGCAGAGGATTTCTGTTCACCCAGAACCATTCATCAGCCAGGAAGCGCAGGCCTGTCCACACACTGTCTGTCTGGGATTCCACTGTCTCATTTTTTATTAACTGCAGTTGTCTGTCAGATGTCAAACTGAACAAGTCATTGTAGTGAACCCTGCAGTACTCCAGAGCATCCTCCCATGACATCTTCTCTTTAATAAGAACGATGGTATTGTAGCAGTAAAAAGGAAACTTCCAATAACAGTCCTCATCACCCCACTTATCCTTTGTAGCTGTACAGTATTGTTTTCCACCATAATTATTGGGCTGATCTATTACCCACTTAGAGAAGGAACATGAATCTCCATCAGACCACAAAAAGTTCTGAAGGTTGTTCATGTCTCTATGCAGGCCGATCCAAGTGAATGACAAGGATCCTCCTTGTAGAGCTATAAGCATCTGTTGTTCTTGTTCACTTTTGATGGTTGACAGGTCTTTGTAATGTTGTCTGCAGTAACTTTGAGCATCAGTCCAGTTCTTCTGGATGTTCACAAAGACATGATCTCTAACTAAAGCTGTAGTCAGTCCACAAAGGACAGTCAGTAAAATTATTGATGCCTTCATCTCTCCAGTGAGGTGCTGAATCAATGCAGACACGTTGCTTAGTCTTGTGACCCTTCAAATGTGATGTGTTTACATGTAAACACGTGAAAAACATGCAAATATGATAAGTAGGTAGGACTTACAGACAGTTGGGCTAGGCTTTTAACTTATGCATGCACACAAAGTTTTGCAGGTGAGGGTAACAGGCGAGGGTCGGGACAGGCGGCAATCAATCATAAACGTGGAACTGGCAAAGGGTCAGGGCAGGTAGCTGAGAATCACAAAAACACTAAACAGGCAGAGATCAGGGCAGGCGGCAGACAAAATCAAAAACCAATACACAATCCAAATAGGCAGGCAGCAAGAATCACAATCCAAAACACAATCCAGGTCAAACACGATAAATCCATAGATAATTCAGAAAAACGCTCAGAAATGTCACCAATGGCAAACAAGACTTCGCAATGAATGAAAGGAAGCATCCGGTTTATATTCAGTGCGGTAACGATGATCAGGTGCGAGTCCGGAAGTAATCAGGTGAATGCAGTGGTTCATGGGAAATGTAGTCCAAGTTGAAACGGTTAATACTCCAGGGAAGGTTCTCTCTGCTGTCGCGGTGGAGAGGGAGCTGGAGCCTCCACTGTAACAATATGTATGTTAATTCTGTTGGTGAAACCAAATAAGCAAAAGAAGATATACCAGGAACAAGTATTCAAATGTGTGTTGGGTACTTGCAAATAAATGAAAATAATTATTTGACAGTCACAAATGTTATGACATTGTTTTTCCTTAAGGGTGGGACTATATTGACTGTCCAATGGCCCTTCAGGACAGTCACCGGTACTTCACCCTCCTACCTCAACTCACTCCTTCAGATACATCCTCTTGTACCAACATGTTCTGTAAACGAGTGGTGGCTGATTGTTCCCTCACCATGAGGTACCAGATCTTTCTCTAAGACATTCACCTATTATGTTCCTTCCTGGTGGAATGAGCTGCTGGCCACCACCCGATCTGCAGAGACATCACAACCTTCAGGAAAGAACTTAAAATCATCCTTTTTTACAGACACCTGACTAATCACTAAAGCACCAGTGCTTAACCCTATTTAATGTCTCTAAAACAACCCTGTTTCTTACTTAAGCCGGTATTAAAATTAACCCCTAGGGTTAAGAAAAGGGTTACATGTGACATTAGCTTTGCTTAGGAAAGGTAAATCTTGAGTTACAAGTCTAGTTTAAATGTAAACATATTTAAAATACATACAAATAAATAAGGCATGGAAAAAAGAATGCAAATAACTTAAAAAAAAAATAACAAATATGCTTATTTTGGTGGGAGTGAGAAGTGTGGAGAAGTAAATACTACACCATACCGTCCCAGACAGATTTTAGTGGATTCAGCTGACCATATGACCTCTAATCAGGGCAATAGATTAGAAAAGAACTCTAGTTCTCTTTTGTAGATTTAAGGTATCATTATCGGTACAAAGATCGGTACTTAAGTGTAACAAGTTTGAAACCTTACTGGATTTTTGTTTGTTGTTTCTTTTGTCTTGCATCTTGAATCTTCATTTTTCAGACAGACAACAGTCTGTGTTCACATTTGGAGAGATGCAGAACATTAAGATTTCTCTTTGTAGCGCTACATTTGTCTGTTAAAATTGGTCATGTTATTTATTTGCCCTAGCTGCTGTATCCAAGTCTCATACTAGCTCCCATTTAATCCAGAGCAACCATTATAGACTCACTTAATTATTCCATTTAGTGCCTTATTTAATGATGGCAGTTAAATGAACTTCTCATCTTGTGGGACAGAGGACTAATAAATGAGTGCACCCTAACATTTAGATTTAGCAGACACTTTTATCCAACGCCACTTACAAGGTGAGGAACACAATGAAGTGAAAATCATAAGGAGAAATATTTAAAAATCATGAACCATTGTAAAGCACTGTGGTTAACACATGAAGCTATTAACTGATCCTTGGATTTGATATAATTATCAAATTTGGCCAAGGAGAATCAATAAAATTAATAGTATTACCCCAAACATATAGCTAGAATACATTTCCAACATTCTTAAAGCCAGCAGGATGGAAATGCAGCAATCTTATCGAACTAAGGTAACAGTAAAATTAACAGCTAAATCTGTCAGGGTCCTGGCTTCTTGTCTTGAGATTCTTCCTAGATTCTCTCGCCAGGATCCTGACATTTCACGTGTTTTGTGTCAGAGCATGATGTTTGGATCCTGACTCAATTTCTTGAGTCTTGTTTCTTGGAGTCAGGATCTAGACTCATGCTCTGGGTCTTTGTTATCTGTGGAAGCACATGCCCTTTGTTTGTTAACATTTACTATGTGCTTTCCAGTCCTGTGTCTTGTCCCCGCCCCCTTGTTTCCTCGTTAATCCAATTTTCAGTTGATGTCCCTCACCTGTTTGCCCTTTTTACCTGCCTTAGTTTCTTTCCTATTTAATGCTTGTGTGTTTGCTGTCCTGTGCTGGTTTGTGTAAAGTCTTTTGTTTCTGTTGTGTTTTGTTTCTGTTTCTAGTTTGTTTTAGTTTCTTGTTTTGTCCCCCTTGAGGGAGCTTTGGTTAATTAACACTTCTGTTTGAAAGCTGTCTGCGATTGGGTTCTTTCTCCTTCCTCGACCCTGACAAATTAATCAAAAGCAATGAAAGCAGACTTTTAGAGTTAAGAATAAAAAATTATAACATGAATTAGTGTGGAATTGAAATGTCTCAAATTCTAGAATTTATTGGAAGTGTTATTGGAAGTGTTATTGGGTTATAAGGGTTATGTCAGAAAGGTTACTGGAAATCCCAAATGATTATTACCTTTTAAAACAAAGTCATGCATATTGTTAGTAAAGTCACCTAACAGGTTCAGATATACCATACACTGTTTTTCAACTACATTTGGGTATATTTAAAGCACAAACAAAGTATGCAAATGTAACATACTTTTCATAGTTACAACAGCAATGAATGGATAGTAAAGACTGCCTTGTCTTTATTTAGAATGTAAAGGCATCCACAAAAAGTATGTCTGGCCCTTCATAATAGGTTTGACTTTCTCGTTTCAGTCTTAATTCTCTATGTGTTCTCCCATTTGTAAGTTTTAGTACAGACCTGGCTAAGCCTGACATGGTGGAAGTGAGATTTGATTCCTCAGTTTCTTTCCATTCACCCAGTGCCTTCTAGCCAGGAAGTGCAGACCTGTCCAAACACTGTTGGTTTGGGATACTCATTTTTGCTCAACATTTTATGATGTCTGTCAGGGGTCGAGCTGCCCAAATTAGTGCGAAGAACCCTGCAATTCTTTAGAACATCCTAAGGGCAGTCCTAACTTCCAGCTGTAAATGATGCTCTGGCAGTTGTCATAGAATGAAATCTTGGGACATCTGAGATGTATAGAGGCAAGGTAAGAACTTTTACAGAGATTTTTTTAAAGAAGATGGACAGGGATTGAATTGAGTGTGAATCGTGATTCTTGTGTGTTCTAGCTAGGCATTACGCTAAAGCATCAGAGAATGTTGTTGCTGACTGTAATACTAACTGTTGTTATTTGTTACAAAAAATCACAGCATACAACATTACGCAATACACATTGTTGCACAGAAGATTCACATACTATTTAAAACATACTAGCATATAACAAAATATATTAGCACAAATCCTACAGACATTTTTTCTATTATAGCTGTAAATTGTCTGTAAAAATGTTAAATGTAAGACATCTATTGAACAGGAGAACATGTTTTAAGAAAAACTGCATGTCAAATGATAAAAAATACTTTAGTATTTATCATTTGTCTAATTTGGAGAAAGTGTACCTAGGTACATTTAAAGTTTCATGAACTTTATGAAAAATGTTTCATCTAAACAAGCTTATAGCACCCCCAGACCAGAGCCATCGATTTTGTCAGATGTAAATAAAAAATATTTTTCACATTTTCTCATTTTATTTGTATTATCTTATTATTTAAATGAGTAAATTATGGCTACATTATTTTTAATTAATGTTTTTAAAATAATAATAAATCAGTGTTCACAGTCTACCGGTAGGTGCCCCCCCATGCAAAAATGTGAAACTCCGCCTATGCTTTTAGGTAAATATAAACTGAAGAATCTCCCTCAAGGAAACTATATTTGCTCAAATGGAGAGTCTTCACCTTATGCTGTAGAGACCATCAGGTAGATTCACTCAACTGCCCAGTTGCTTCAGTTCTGGTTTTCCCCCAAGTACAAAATGTACGCCACTCAACACAACAGCACCAGTTAAGTCTTGGCGGTAAATGTTGTTGCTGTTCATTTAACTGTGCTAACCACGTTTACTATCTACTGTATGAGCGCTTGGGGCCTTAATGACCTAACGCACAGTTATGTGCGCCTGAGCTGATTTGGCTAAGCCTAGTTAGAAACATGCTTTTAATGTAAGTGTTCAAATAACAAATACAGAATATCCCTTAACAAGCTGATAGAAACAAAAGAAATGACAACCACTTGAGCAAATGATGTTTGACAGACAGAAAATTCTCATAATTGAAACCAGCTGTTTGTTTAAATACCATTTCTTTGTTTTTACTTTTAAGAGGTAATCTTAAAAGGTTTATGGCTTGAAAATTGACAGGAAAATGTGTTGCCATGTTTTGTCCTCCAGGTTTATGTGCCAGTCATGTAACTGAAAACCAGAGTTGTATGTTTATCATAAATTTAGGGTGTGTGGCTTAATTTTTCTTCTACTATACACGTTGCTCATAAATTACATGACAATACAAATACATGAAATAGCAATTATATTAAATTGTTTAATAACATGTTAAATTGTTAATTCTGTTTACATTTTTACAGTATACATTAAATGTAGGTGCTGTATGTACAACGACATAAAATAAATATTTTGTACATTGTTTTTATCTCAATAGGACATGGTAACATTGTTGGTAACATTGTGGTAACATTGTCTGACCCCTCATACCTGTAATGCCGGTAATCAGCCTTCACCTTTAAAAAATAAATTGTTTTCTCTTATTATTGTTGTGT
>JAZGTJ010011521.1:0-16830 GCA_036877575.1 Botia almorhae
AAATTGTGACTACTACTCTTACCAAAGGTTATTTCAAAATTAAACATATAATATTAATAATTTGTTTCAATATGTAAATTATTAGGATGTGATGCTGACAAGCTCATGTTTGGATTAGTTCACTATTATGAACTCCATTCAGTGTCAGTTCAATGTCTCCAATTCCAAGACGTATAACCTTTAGTGACAGTATCCTGAGGAGGACTTTTCTTTAGGATATGAATATAAATAATGACGTTCTCTTGTCAAAAACAATTCACATCCTTAATGAAGGCATTGACTGTACTTATATTGTGTTAAGCACAATGTCTGTAAATTACCAGCATTCAGCTTCTTTTGCAGAGAACATGCCAAAATTGGCTTATTGTCTAGACTAGAGTTTCTTAATAATTAAAAGCTCTAATAATAAGACAGGTTAATAGTAATTCACCACACACTACACTTTAATCAGTAGATTAGACTTACTTTATAGGCTGAGGAAGACATTGTAGAGATGAGGTAACAATGACAGTGTGTTTTCAAAGAGCAGACAAGAGCTATTACCTCAAAAACATCACTGTTGACTTTTCAGGCTTTACTAGGTCTGTCCCTGATGATAAAATTGTCAAGCATGATAAAATAGCAACAATAAAATGTGATTTATTTACACAGGATAGCACTGTGAAAGAAAACAACTCCTTTACAGTTCTCAAACAGCCAATAAAAACTACACAATGACCAAAACCATTTGTATTTATAGCAATGAGTTATTATTTGTGTCTCAATACACTAAAGCTGCAATAGTGAACCGCAATACAGAGGTCAAAGACATGCTTTAACAAAACTTTGAATGTTTTATGTTAATAGTGATTGAACCTGGTTTTCAGTCAATGTATTTTCTGTGTCAGAGGTCTTCAGACTGAATCATGACTTTTTAAGTAGTACTAAGTTTCTTTTCGAGGGAACTCAATGCTGCTATGGGGATGCGCTTCAGGCATGCCAGAGTTTAAACACGTGTAAAATCAGGCCTGTTTATTGGCAGGTCAAGGTCATGTGACATAGCATTGCATGCCACAAAGCCTTTAAAAAGCGCCTGCAAAAAGCCTTTAAAAAGGCCAGCTCCCAAAAGTTAGCTACACAGCATTGAGGTGTCGTGTTAACTCATATGAGGTACTTAACCTCAAGAAGAGTATGCTTTGTCCAGTCCAGAGAACTTCTTTTCTAGGGGTGATTTGGGACGCCACTTTGATGGGAGCACAACTGTCTCCTGCACGTGTGGAGGTGATTCTTGCTGCTGTGGGCAGCGTTCGGATAGGCCAGCACCTGACAGTCCTCCAGGTTCAGAGGCTGTTAGGTCTCATGGCAGCAGCGGCCAATGTGATTCCACTGGTTCATTATTGGCAGGTTTTAAAATGAGTTTTGTCCCAAAACACACCTGCTAAGGGTGGTAAGGGTTATGCACCAAGGGCTTTATATTCTTTCTATGTGGCTCAGACCCCAGTTTCTTACCTTGGGTCCCACTCTAGGAGCATTATGCTGTTGCAGGATTCATACAACAGTCCCTTGTAATAAACTGCATGGAAATTAGGGCAGTGTTTCTGACTCTAAAGCACCCACACCTCAAGGGCCAACACGTCCTAGTCCGTACGGACAACGTCACAGTATTCTTGTATTTAAATCACCAAGGAAGGCTACGTTTGCGCACCACCCCCTCCCCAGGCACAGCAGATCTTTCTTTGGGCAGAGAACAGGCTGCTCTCCATCAGAGCGATGTATATCCCAGGGCAAGCGTATATAGCAGAAGATATGCTGTCAAGGCAGGTGCTGAGGCCTGGGGAATGGAGGCTTCATCCACGATTAATGGAGTCCATTTAGCAGAGGTATTGGCGAGCACAAGTGGATTTGCTCACCTCCAAGGAGTTGACACACTGTCCCCACTGGTTCAGCCTCACTCATCCAACTCCATTGGGGTTGGATGCCATGGTGCAGATGTGGGCGAAGCTGCACAGCTGCACTTGGGAGCTCCTAGTCTGGTGGAATCTTCGGTCTCATGTTCCAGGGTCGATCTTTCACCTGTGGCCAGAGATTTGGAAATTGTGGGTTTAGCCCCTGAGTGGAGCCAGCTCTCAACTGAGGTTGTAGAGACCATTCTGAGTCCTGGAGCTCCATCTATTACTGATACTTTTGATCAGTTCATTGTCCTGTTGGTTCTGTTGGTCCTGGTTTATTCAAGAGTGCCTCTCTGCAGGGTCGCCCCGGCTACCCTTAAGGATTATGTGGCCACTGTGTCTGCTAGCCACAAACCTGTCACTGGAGCCTCTATTGGGAGACACACCCTGGCATCTCATTTTCTGCATGGTGCCACAAGGCTGAGCCCTTTTTGTCACACACGGGTCCCTTCTTGGGTCCTTTCTATTGTTTTAAGGTGTTTATCTTCAGCTCCATTTGAGCCCCTAGAATCAGCCTTGGATATGCTTCAGACTGTTAAGGTTGGTTTACTTTAAGCTTCTACATCACTCAAAAGGGTTGAGAATTTACAGGCTCTTTCAGTAGACCCTGTCTGTTTGGATTTTGCCCTTGGCTGTGTTAAGGCCATTTTGCACCCTAGATCAGACTATATCCCCAAGATGCCTCCTGCGGCTGGTCATCCGGTGGTACTTCAGAGGACAAGTACTGTCCTCTGCTGCTTGAGTTGCAAGAGCAGGAAGGGCTTTTTTTTTACTGTGTACTATGGCCTGACATTTAATGTCACATTTGAGCATTAGAGCTAATTCTACCTCTGTCTAGGGGAGCATCTCTAAGTGATGTTGGGCTGCGGCAGGCTGGTCCTGTCCAAACACATTTATTAGATTTTACAGTTTAGACTTAAATTCAACTACAGGCGCTAAAGTCCTCCTGGGTTTCTGATGTTCTTGTGCCAATGTATACAAATCTGGCATAGTGTAGCATCAAGCCTGACACAGCATTGAGTTCCCTCGAAAGTGAATGTCTCAGGTTACGTATGTAACCCAGTTCCCTGAAACAGGGAACAAGACATTGTGTTGTTTTGTCACACCTTGGTCTCGCCTGCAAGGCCTTCCTTCAGACTTGAATCTGATGATGTTTTTTTAAGAGCGTCTTTTAAAGGCTTTGTGGCACACAATGCTATGCCACATGACCTTAACCTGTCTATAAATAGGCCTGATTTTACATGTGTTCAGACTCATGCCCCCATGCCGTCAAACCTAACACAGCGCCTCGTTCCCTGTCTCAGTAATTAATAGTTAAAATTAACAGTGAACAGCTTCTGTTCACTGTTAATCATACATTTGTTGAAAATAATTACTGAATTATTAATTAATCTTAATCTTAATGTAACTTAATCTATACTGTACCTCTCTTTTTGGAAATAAGTTTTATTCCTAAAGAGATGTTTGGCTTGTGTTTATTACATTACTTCATTATTTGAGTTCAAATCAATATTGCATATACAATAACTTGTAATTAAATGCATGCCATTACAGAACAATACCATACTATAATGGCATGTATTCAATACATTTCATAGTTTTCTTGCTTTCTATAATTTTTCTTTATCCTTATGTTTACACCATGTATCCTGTCTGTCTGATAATGTGTTTTTCTGAAAAACTTGTAAAATCAATTTAAATTGAATTGAATTGTGAGATTATTACACATTCTTAAAATATGGAGAAAACTGAACTAGACCACATTCAGAAATGGTTATGTGTCAAAAATGTTTGTGAGAATGATGCTTGGGCAGTAAAATAACTTACTACATACACTTCCATTAACATCCATCATGCATCACCTTACAGGGGTGGTCATGGCCAATTCATCATCACAAGATGTATAATATATGTCAATTTATTTGGGTTACAAAATCATCATTATTTAAAGCAAAACCCACAGCTCCTTGTTTTTTGCAGCATGTTGGGTAAAAATTAAGGATCAGTTCACCTCAGTCATAATTCAAGTTTATGACATTAAAATGTCACTGGAAAGGTGTTGGAATAACCAGACAACAGTCGAAATAGCCAAAATAGCTTGTGGGGATCAGTCTGCTGAGGTGGCATACAATTGTCAATGAAGAGGGTTTTCTAAAACATTTTGTTGATTTGAGATTGAGATAAGAACTAATGTTTACATTAGCTCAGTGGAAACTCAATTAAGGCTGCTTTGTCAAGTGAAATTCATATTGCGGACTGGATTCAATGCTCATCTGCAATTAAACACCATTCATCAAAACTTAAAGTGAGAGTTGAACAAGCACAAATGAGATTCTATTTTCTGTTAGTTCTGGGATACATTACCAGAGTTGTGAAGATGTAGTGATAGTACTCTGTCATCATTCCCATCATCTGGGCCTGGAGGAAGAGGACGAAGACAGAGAAGACAATGTGAAAGGCCAGTATGTGATGTAAGAGTCATTTGTAATCATTGTGGCGGCAAACACAAACAATATTCAACAAATGAGATTAAATCAGAATGGAGGAACTACAAGAAGCCACTTAAGTCAACTGAATCTATTGACATCTCTGCATGTAGAGTCCTGCTAGCTTTCTAGCACTTATAGGGGCACTTAAATGAACAGTACACTCCAAAAAATTAGAAAATTATGTCACTTTAAAGCTGTATAAAAGTTCGTGTAATACAGAATTAGGGCAGAAGATCTTGGTTGTTCTTAAAAATAATGTCCTGGCTTCCTGTCTAGGTGAGGTTTAGATTCGACTCATCTTGTTATGCTCCGGTTCTCATTTAGAGTCGGTGTCTAAACTTGCGCTCTTGGTGTGCGTTCTATGTGGAAGCACATAGCTCTGTGTTGTTTACATCTGCCATGTGCTCTCCGGTCTTGCGTCATTACCCCGCCTCCTTGTTTACTTGTTTCCTTGTTTAAGTTAATATTGCGGACCTGTTTGTCGTTATTCCCCTTGTATTTAATGCCCTCGTGTCTGCTGTCCTGTGCTGGTCTGTTCCACCCTTGCTCGTTTTTCTGTGTGTTTTCTATGCTTGTAGTTATCCTGAGTTCCTTCCGCGTTGTGTTGTAATCTCATTCTTCGTTGTTTGTTTCTCGTGTCTGGTCCACGTTCCACGTTAGGTCTGTCATCGGTTGTGTTTGTCTACGTTTATTGTATATTTAAAGGTAAAAAGTTTTTTTTTTTTGGATTGTAGTTTTCTTGTTTGAGTTTAATTTGATGTTTAATTTATTATTGTTTATTTATATTACAAATTGGGTTTCTGTTTGCCTTTGTTGCCTTTCGCCCCCTTGTGGGAGTTTTGAGTTCCGTTTATTTAAATAAAAGTTTTTGTGTTAATCGATGTCTGCGTTTGGGTTCTTACCCCGCATATTCTTGACAAATACAGTAAAAACTAATAAAGGAATGAAAGAGCATGGAACGACAAAATATAGAATGATCTATTATCTGCTGAAAATCCTTCCCTCTGCAGTAGCTGTCAGCCTTGTCTGTTCCTCACACAAAGCTATTGCACGGTTTGAGGAGGCTAAGAATATAGCGCAAATGTCACGTGTACTACATCGTTATGCATCAATATGTTTGGCTTTTTTATGTCTTCTACCATTCTCTAAGAAATAAGTACAGACTGCTCACACAGTTAACAAACAACATAAGGCTGACGATTTTTTTTTTAGTTTTGGGTGAACTGTTCCTTTTTATCAAAAACAGTCAGTGTTTATATATTGGCCACACCTTCTCCCAATCAATTTCCATATTCTTTATTCAGAAATGCTCACTATTCCCTAGGTGCTTAAATATCTGCTTTAATTGTGTCATCTGTTGTGCAGAAAACGCTAGTTTAGTCACTCATGTTTGAGACTTAAAAAGTCTGTAGCTATTTCATGTCTTAAAATGGGCTAAAGTAATAGCCCTTATACACACACACACACACACACACACTTCCCACAAGCGCAGACAGCCTTTTAAAGACCTCTGGGATTTGGCTCAAAGACGTCTTTCACTGACTCCACGTCCCAGCGCATTTCCCATTTCTCGGTGGCCTGAGGGTAAGTACATGCACCAACAGAAGTTCAGGAGGGGCTGACAGAGAAAAACGAGCCACAGACAGGATGTAGACAGGTGACCACAGGACTAAGCTTATTAAGAGGACTGAGGCCACAGAGATGTACACAACTGTTTTATAAGTTCAAATGTGAAGCAATTCAGCCTACAGTTAAATCCAGAGGATATATGTAGGGGTGTGAATGTTCTGCAACCAAAAGAAAAATTTATTTATTTTTATTTTCAAAATATTTTTTGGAGACACTGATAATTTTTACAACTGTCTAAATGATAGCTATATCTTGTATACATGTAAATATATACTTAAATAAAATATTATATATTTTTATTTATATATTTTATTTACAACTTCAGCTCACAAATGTAATACAGCTTCACTACATGGTCTACTGTCCAGCTTTCTACACAAACCTTAAAACAACAAATATGAGTTCTGAGTGAACTTTGCAGACAGCACAAATATGGTTTTCACACAGCGTTAACTCACTTGTTTAAGGATCTGTGCTGCCATTGTGTGGCTACAGTCAAAGATAATACGAAACTCTCTGCTTCTTTTCATTTCCTTGAGCAGAGGTCTGGTGTCCGTGGTGTCCAGAGGGAGCTGTCTGATCTTCAGCCTGATGTTATACCTGGACGGAGCCATAATTAACTCCTGAAGCCGAATTAATCCTGCACAAAAAGAGCTCTGTGTCAGGCAATTACAGAGTACATCAGAACCAGCTCAGACCAACATAAGGTGCTCAGGATTTTTTATCAACAGGAAAGCTTGTTTAGTTTAAATGTAATAGCTTGTTTTTTGGTCCATGGTGAACTAAGATGAAATCACCAGCTGCTTATCAAGTCAATAAACTCTTTGGACTAGCTAATGACTATAAGTAACTAGCCTGAACCTAATACAAAAGACATAAATGAGCTACAGTTAAACAGTGCTATTCAGTGTCAATTCGTCGGACTTTAGATCAGGGGTCACCAACACGGTGAGCTGCATCTAAAATTTTATTTTATTCTGTTGCTATTCTTTTTTAATCACACTTGCATTTATATAGATGTAAAAATGACAATATCTTAAAAATATGTTTATTATACATGAAGTTTAGATATGTTTAGGTGAACTCTGACCTACTCTAGTTCAAAGGTCAGTATTGTGCGCGTGACAAAACTTCAGTGCTCGTGGAGAGTAAGCTAGCGAGCCAGCGAAGATGGGCGCTGAATGCAGTTTCTTACCTCGAAAACATGGCAGAAAAAAGAAAGAAAACTTTTCACTTTTACAACGAATGGGAGGAAACCTGCGTGTGTCTCATTTGCGGGCGACTGTGGCAACAGCAAAGCGGCACAATGTGGAGAGACACTTCACTACGTGTCACAAAAGCTACCATGCTAACTACCCACCGGGAAGTGCACTACAGGCAGAAAAAGCCTGTGAGCTAAAGGCAGCTTTGGGTAAGCAACAGCAGATTTGGTCATTAGTTCAAAATGTGACAAGATTTACTTAAAAATATGCAAATTGTTTTTTCTTTAACATTACATAATTGATAACTTTTTGAAACATGGTGCAACATAGTTCATGATTTGTTTAAAGGGTTTGTCAGTGGCTAGTAAAAATGGGACATTTTTCCTATGAAATGTAGTGATGTAAGTAATCATCTGAAAATTTAACAATTACTGAGATTAATAGAAACAAAGTGCTGAATATCGATATCTGTTTCCCACCTTGTTGTCATTGTTAATAAATATTTTGAGAAATCATTAACATGATCAGTGTCTTCACATAGATGAGTATCATTAGTCATTATTAATAATGTATAACTAAAGGCAAACTGAGCAAATTTGTTATTTCAGAAGAGTGTATCAAACTGAAGTAGCTACTGAAGTAGCTACTGAAGTAGCTCTCAGTTTCAAAAAGGTTTGCGACCCCTGCTTTAGATAAATGCAAGCAGGCAAGTCTCATGTCATTTTTTCAGTGTTATACATATCTATGCTTAATATACAGTTGCAAGTTGATTTGCAATTGTGGCTTATTGGAGCTTACACAATTCTTTGCTCTGTTTGTTTAGGTAGCCTGACAAGCTACAGTAACACCAGTTTAACCAATAGGGTGAGCTTGAAGTGCCACATTTAGGTTTGTCTGGCCAAAAACAGAAACAGTATTTTTAGCCAATATTTATATTTAATATTATTTGGTGACACTGGCAATGAAGAAATTTCAAAAGTTAATATTTTGGTAATATTACTCAAAATGAAATTGGTGTGTATTGTATACTTATATATTCTCAGTGGAATTGTTTTCTTTTGTCTTTCCTTCAGAAGCAGCGCTGTTTGATGTTATTGATTCAAAATGTTTCCAAGACACAAGAACATTTATTCTGACAGCAGCAGACAAATTAAGAGCCTATAATAAACTCTAAAAGGTGACAATCCTACTTTAGCTACAGGGACTTTACCATGTAACACCATTAACAGTGGTAGACATGACAATAAATCTATTATGTCTTACCTGTACTGTCATCATAAACCACAGTGGCTGTCTTCCACTTGAGGAACTGCACCAGGTCTAAGATGGCATAGCTAAGAGATGAGTAATCGGGGTACAGGTTGGCATAAAATGTGTCTCGGTTATCCATGGGATGGTGTTTCCATCGCACTTGGATGTGTGGCACCTCCAGGGCATTGCAAATGGACTGTACAGCGTTGGATGAGGAGCTATGAGATGGGCCGAATATGGCGACTACACCTAGAGACAGCTGGTCACATGCTGGAGAGTGGACAAAAGGTCACGTTGTAAGAAATGTCAAAACGCACCAATAGATTAATCAATATTACCAAGATTAATTAATATTACTTAATATTACTTTATTAAACAATATTATGCACATATATGAAGCCTTGTGTTCACAAACCTTACAATTCTCAACTCACATCACTCACCTTTTCTGGAGGCCTCAAAGCTATCATAGATGTTAATTCTCTGGATGTCATATGTTAGCGTTGTGTTGGGCAATAAAGTTCTGTTTCTGTTGATGTTATTAACTGCAAATTTAAAAGCCAGCTCCTCCGAGCTCACGAGAGCCACAGGTCCATCAGTTTGTTCAAAAATCCCCCCTGAAAAACAAGAGAAATCAGTTTCAAATGATTCAAAGCTAAATCCTAGCAGCCCATCCAAACTTCCAGAGATGTTTTGCTTTTATTTTGGTCGCTTGTGTACTTAAGGAACCTCTATTGCATATGCTCAGCATAAAGAGTCTCTGACAATCATAGCTCAGGTTTTAATGTCCAACACCATAATAGATACAAGGAAAGTGTGAGAGAGAAGAAATATGGCCTCATCAAAGCTACCTTGCCTTCTTAAGGCCTGTATGTCACCTTTCAATCCCTGCTAAAATCAAACAATATATCCACACACAGGCCAGATGTGGAAAGAAATTCTGCTTTAAAGTTTGAAGCAGGATCATTTTATCACAGTGTTCTGAGATTAAATGCATTTAATGGGCAAGAAATTACACAAACAGAAGGTTGAGAGAAGCAAACTCCGTTTATTTACTTATGCACAATGGACACCTATCAAAACAATACTATGATAACATTAGGAACATGAGCTATCTCCAGCCATTGAGGATTAATACCGTTAGACCTGTTTCACTTTCGTCAGTGATGTGACAGCCTGGGAGCAAAGACATATGCTCTGTAAGAGATATTGGAGGACTAAAGTTTGTACAGTTGCACAGAATTCAATTTTACATTTTCTGGATCATTTTCTGCTATTTGGGATATTGCTATTCTGCTCCAAACACAGTGGAACCCTTGGGCTTTTTAAAACTCCGGGTTTAATATTACCATTCATGCCTTTAAAAACCATGGCATACATGCAGTCATAAATATTTAATAGTTCTTTAGTCAGCAGAGGTCAAGAACAGCCCTGAAGAATGTGGTTATTCTCACAGAGGAACAGCTCAAGTATGAAGCTGCAGGGAATCACAGGCCTGCAATTTCTATTCAGTCATGCAAACTACTTATGACTCCAGCACCGCTTGACTCCTGTAGGGGCTTGATGCATAAACTCCCTAGAAAGAGACTGATGCATTATTATAAATGAATCCTGCCTTTTTGTGGGGAAATCTCATTAGAGTACATTAAGTAATTGCTGGAGTATATACTAATTTGACTATTAAGAGGATAAAATGTACACTGCTCAGAAGCACTAAAGTAGATTTATTAAAAAGGGAGACCGGCTTCCACAATGAGGAATAATGACAGTGCATGTCTTTTGCCATTACATCCAGACAACATGCAAAACTAGTGAAGGATGGAGAGGAAGCTGAGATTTGTGTAGATAAACAGATGCGATGAGCCATGGCACGTGATGTTCACACTGCTGCATCAAGCATCATGACTCTGTGCTAAAACGGCTTTGTAAATTGAGCTGTAACTTCTGATATTTCTTGAATCTTTAACATCAGTCAATTTAGGTTTGCGATTAACTCATTTTAAAACAGTATTACAAAAGCGACCTAAATAATCTCTTGGGTTGTAGCCTGATACAGAAAATATGCTGAGTACAGCTGCCTCTATAAACACCTCCATAGTAGATGTGCAGCACCAGAGAAGAGCCTAAAACCTTATGAAGTCTTACACAGGCTAAAAGTAATGTTGAATCAGACGGGTTAGGATCCATTTGCTGCTTAATTTATTAGAATTTATTAGTGGTCGACAGGCAGGGTAACCAACAGCAAACAGGTATGGCAGAGATAAGACAAAAGGGTAAACGTTAAACAGGCAGTAGTCAGGGCAGGTCAAACAATCAATATCCAAAAAACAGTCCAAGATCAAGATGGGCCGCACAAACGAGTAAACAATCCAAGTCAAAAGGCAGGCAGAGAACAATTGGCAAACGGTAAACAATCCAGATAATACACAGAAAACCAGCTGGTAAATAAAAGTGAAAAACGCTCAGAATTGATGCTCAAGGCAAATAAAGACTTTGCAATGAATGAGCCTGAATGTCCAGTTTATAAAGGCAGCGGTGATGAGAAACAGGTGGCGAACAGAAAGTAATCAGTGGCAGGCAGTTGCATGACGGGAGATGTAGTTCATTGGATGCGATCAGTATTCTGGAGAGGGTTCCCTCTGGTGGCGCGGTGAAGAGGAGGCTGGAGCCTCCACCGTAACAGAGCGTGCCCCCCGCGCGAGCGGCTCCTACGTCTACCGCGGGGACCCGGCTTGTCCAGATGATTCAGGTGAAATTCCTCGGTCAGTGTGGGGTCCAGGATATCACCTGCATTGACCCAGGACCGTTCTTCTGGGCCGTATCCCTCCGAGTCTGCCAGGTACTGCAAGGTATCGCCCCGACGCCTGGAGTCCAGCAGTTTGTGGACTCTGTAGGCCTCCTTGCCGTCAACCATGATCTCCGGGTGCTTCCTCAGCCTCCCCGATTGGGCCACCAGCAGGTTGTTAGCTGGTAATCTTAGACAAAACGATACTGGTAACCTGACGTGAGACTAATGTTTACCCCCAGACTCTTAAAAAAGGCAGACCAGACTCTGGAAGTGAATTGAGAACCTCTATCAGACACAATATTTTGGCTGAGTGTAAGTATTCTAAGTTCTTATGGTTGGTTAGAACAGTAAAAGGATGGGAAGCCCCCTCTAACCAGTGCCTCCATTCTTCTAGAGCTAATTTCATGGCCAAAAGTTCACGATTACCTACGTCATAGTTATGTTCAGTAGGTGAAAGCTTGCGGGAGAAAAAAGCCCAAGGATGAAGTTTGGCAGGTGAGCCGTGACGTTGAGAAAGTACAGCGCCAACACCTGTATTGGAGGCATCAACTTCTATTATGAATGGTAGGTCAGGGTTAGGGTGTTTGAGAATCAGAGCGAATGTAAACCGTCTTTTTAACTCAACAAAGACTATTTCCGCCTGAGGGGTCAATTTTAATTTATTGGCGGTTTGTTTGGTTATTGATGTTAACAGAGCGGTGACTGTACTAAAACCACGGATAAAACATCTAGATAAATTTCCGAAACCCAGAAATCTTTGCAATTCCTTTATAGTTTTAGGTTGTGGCCATTTTGAGACAGATTCGACCTTCTTTTCGTCCATAGCGACACCATCTTGACTAATAATGTACCCTAAAAAGGTTGCGCTAGTGTGGTGAAATTCACACTTCTCTTGTTTTACGTACAGCTGCTACTCGAGTAGACGCTTTAATACAGCCCTAACATGTTGAATGTGTTCTTGGAGTGAGTCGGAATTAGGTACTCATAGTGGCCAGTCGTACTGGAAAAAGTGGTCTTTCACTCATCTCCCTCTCTAATTCTTACCAAGTTATAGGCACTACAATTGAGAAATACTACTTTGGTGTATTTAGCTGATCGTAATTGCTCTAGAGCAGCAGGTACCAAAAATAACGGATATCGAAATTTAATGGTGACCTCGTTCAAAGCACGATGATCTATTCACGGTCTCAACCCCCCAGCCAAAAAAACCCCTGCAGAAACAGGACAATTCAAGGGCCTAAAAAACCCTTTAATAACAACTCCTCCTGAATATACTCCTTCATGGCGTCTCATTCAGGTCGAGACAAGGGAAAGATGCGTCCCTTAGGGGGAATTGCACCTGGAACAAGGTCAATGTTACAGTCTACTGAACAGTGGGGAGGAAGCTGTGAGGCCTTCTTTTTACTAAATACTTAATGAGATACAAAATACTTTTACTAAATACTTCAACAGATCATGATATTCAGTGGGAATAGTGTTGTAGAGGGATTGAGAAGATGCCACCTGGGTTAGGGGTTGAGTGAAACAACTAACCTTCGTTAAACAGTGGTTGTGGCAATTAGCGCTCCATTGCTGTAACTCTCCCTCTCTCCAAGAGATGATTGGCTCATGCTGCCTTAGCCAAGGTACACCTAGGATCATAGGATGGTTGGGGGAAGTTATCACATAAAATTGAATGTTCTCGGAGTGAAGCACTCCAACACACAGCTTGATGTCCTTGGTCAGTGGGGTAACTCCATCTCCTAGTGGGCGACTGTCTAATGCCTCCACTGTCAAGAAGCAATCAGAGGAAGATAAGGGTACATGATATTCTTGAACAAAGTTCTTAGAAATGAAGTTACCTGCAGCCCCTGAGTCAGTGAGAGAAGTGGTTGTTATAGCCTGGTCTGCTATAATAACAGTGACAGGTAATGTGATACTAGAGGCAGCATTCTTTGAGGAGATGGTTGAAGCAGCTTGAGCATGTCCTCCACCCACTCTGTCTGAGCTGCTAGGGTACGAAAAGTGAGTGCGTATTCTGAGGCAGTGAGTCTTCCCTGAGTGAACGTCAATAATTGTTCACTCTGGCTTTTACTTCCTGCTGGGTGCTCAAACACTTTGCGGAAGTTTTGTAGAAAAATATCAAACATGGTAAAAACTGAACCGTCTATCCTCCACATCGCCATGGTCCAGTCCATTGTGAGTAGGGAACACACAAAAGCTATTTTCTGTCCGTGGGGTACAAGGCAGGCTGTTGTTTGAAAAAAAGCATACACTGAAGCAAAGAACTCTTGCATTTCGATGGTGAACCGTCAAACTTTTTGGGGAAAGCTAGACGAGGGCTTATCAGAGCCGAGGCGCTGGGTGCTGGAATGGTTGGTGAGGCGGAGACTGGTGTGGTTGGGTCCTGAGGAATGAAGCGAACCCCTTGAAAGGGGTGACCAATTCCTCGGTAAGCGACGTGAGACGACAGAGTTGGTGTAAGGTGAGCTGCGAAGCCTGGACTGTAAGCTCTGATGACAACTGCGCGAGAGCTGCTGGATCGTGTTGTGGCCATGTCTTCTGTAACGATGAATCAGACAGGTTAGGATAGATTTGCAGCTTAATTTATTAAGCGGCCGACAGGCAGGGTAACCAACAGTAAACAGCTATGGCAGAGATAGGACAAAGGGTAATCGTTAAACAAGCAGTAGTCAGGGCAGGCGGCAAACAATCAATATCCAAAAAATAGTCCAAGATCAAGACGGGCAGCAAACAATCACAAGTCAAACAATCCAAGTCAAAAGGCAGGCAGACAACAATCAGCAAACGGTAAACAATCCAGACTATACACAGAAAACCAGCAGGAAAACAACAGTGAAAAACGCTCAGAATTGATGCTCAAGGTAAATCAAGACTTTGCAATGAATGAGTGTGAATTTCCGGTTTATAAAGGCAGCGGTGATGAGAAACAGGTGGCGAACAAGAAGTAATCAGCGGCAGGCAGTGCCGAGATGTAGTTCGTTGGATGCGGGGAGGGTTCCCTCTGGTGGCGCGGTGAAGAGGAGGCTGGAGCCTCCACCGTAACACTAAACACAACTTTGTTGTTTCCTTTTACAGTATTTTTAAGCAATAAACATTAAACAGCCATTAAAGACAAATGTATAAAGTTATGGGAAAATCTGTTAAAAATAAATAAATAGAATCTGTGTTAGAACTATAGTTAACAAGGCTGCAGATTAAGCCAGAACTAAATGTCAATACTTAGGAACCAAATGTTGGTTTATAGTTATTAATTAACATATTAAAGAAATACAGTATATATAATATACAGTATATATGCATGTGTATATTACAATAATTTGGTGAATGGAGCAAATGCTACAATTTGTGTAAAATGTGAGAAGATTCTTAAAATGCCGTCAAATCATGCAGTGATGTCTGTGAGACTGTTAAATATGACATTGTGTTTTTTTACTACAAAAATATTATTTTAACATGTTTAAAATGTAACATTAATTGTGAAATGACTGTGTGCACTAGGTGCACTGCCAGAACTCTTCAGAATTGTCATGTGACTCCTAAAGAGTTTCTCCTCTCAGCCAAGTGTCATGGGCCGCTTTGGGCTCCACATAAACACAACTGCAGAGAATGTCAGAGAAGGGCAGTTTCACAAAGCTGCTAGGTAGCAGGACAGCAATATTATAGCAAAATAAAAAGTATTTATAAGAGACACGATCCATAATGAGTCCTGCTTTTACAAAAGCATTTATAAAAAACATTTATAAGTGATTAGTTAATGATGAACTAATTATTTACAAAACATGACTATGCATTCAAAAATGATTAATACATGATATGTTAATATTTTTGTGTATGTTTTGTACATTAAGTTATAAATCATTTACAAGTGATTAGATAATAATGAACTAATCATTTACAAATCATGACTATACATTTACAAATGATTTTTAAGTAATATGCTAATGATTTGCAAATATGTCGTTATTTATCTTTAAAACAATAGCATATTATGCAATGATCAAATAAATCCTAAGTAAATTCTTATTAAGTTACTATTTAATATGCTATTAATCATTGATCATTGAAATGTCAACATTGTATACACAATAAACGTGCCAATTATGAACAAATGATGATCAAACCATTAGTAAATGATCAGTATATAATTTATGTATGCTTTGGTGAAGTTGTAAGCTGGTCTGTTAAAAAGCACAAAAATGCAATTATGCTAAAGCTCTTTTATTTCTCTTTTTTTTAAGAATAATAAATTATTACACCAAACATGCAGCATTGTGCACAATACTGGCCATTTAAAACCAATCCATCTGTCTGTTCTCCACAGAGACGAGAGGAGGTGTCTGCTTGAAATAAACGAGAGTGGAAAGGTCATTATAAACATTATATACTGCAGGATGACTAAAATAGTTTTGGTCTGTGTTTAACTATGATTGTTTTTTGCTCTAAATATTATAAAGACCCATTTTAAGATATTTTATTCTCTGTCCTTTGAGCTTCAAAAACATTTAGCTTCATCCTTGGAATATCTCTTTTTAAAAAGACATAATATCTGTGCATTAACTACTTTATAATGACACATGAGCATACAAAAACAGTGTAATATGACAGAAGTTTTGAGGGCTGTGGGATACTAGAATTTCAATATTTCTAACCCTTCATACCTCAGTCACTAAAACCAGACAAATAAATACATGCAAAATAATAAAAATTTGATTAAAACTGGTAAATTAAAATGTGCCATAATATTCAAAACAGTAAAATCATTTAATTTACAGCATCAAAGCTTTTTTTGGCTGAAAAACATCCTCCATTCACTGGGACATAACAATCCTGCTTATCTCAGGAGTGTGTGGTGGATTGGTAAACTGGGTTTTGGTTTTTTACAAGAGCATTTCAAATTCTAAACTTTGCCATCAAAGTTCTCATTTGTTCAATATGATTAACAATATTCATACACATCCCAATGTTGCGATATCTTCTCTATCAAATAACTTTCAGGTAACAACACATTTGCAAAAACTAATTTTATGCTCAAGTGAGTCGTTCTCTCACAGCCTTCGCTGTGTTATTTCCTCTTAGACTCTTGTAGTGTTTCCAGCCCTGTGTCACTCACTAGCCATCCGTATCTGTAGCAGACTGCAGTCTTCTCTTGAACCATACAAAACACTGACAAACTGACATGACCTGCGGTGACACCCACAAGGACCAACAAAGAAGTAACATTTATTGTTTACTTTCCTGTATATAGGACCATCGGGCCAAGTTGTCTCAGGGTCTTTATCTTGGTAGTTTTAAGGTTTTGAGTCCAGCAGTGGTTTTGTATATTAGTGTTTGTAATAGCTGGATAAACAAATGAAAACAGTAAGGCAAAGACCTAATTCAGACATAGGTCTGTTACATGAGTGGTGCTCTTAAGATGAAGGTCACAGCAAGAGTTTTAGGTAACACTTTAAATTAAGGTACACATATTCACTATTAACTAATTGCTTATTAACATGATTATTACTAGCATATTGACCGCTTATTAGTACTTATAAAGCACA
>JAZGTJ010011522.1:0-16830 GCA_036877575.1 Botia almorhae
ATTTTTATGTTCAGGCCTGGGAAATTCATGGAAATTATTCGTGAAGAAGTCATGGATATTTCTTTAGCAAATGCAAAGGTTTCTAGTTATGCTCAGCTGTCAAACATTTTACTGGATTGAAATTGCTCTTCGGAAATGCAATCTGTGTAAAATAAAAACAATCAAATTTAAAGCTGCATTCCATAACTGTTGCCTCTCTATCGCCATCTGTTTGAAACATAAAATTTCTTTATGTGCGTTGAAGTAAAATGAAGCCAAACTGGTGTGGTTAATCCACTAGACGGGAAATGACAGACAAGAAATCCTCTCTTGCTGTTGCGTGCTTTTGTTTTTGTTCATTGTGGAAATGAAATTCCACTCGATGTGCACGTCCGTCTTTCTAAATACTCTCAATAATGGACTCTGGAACTGCGAGCACACAATCTGCTCCTCCATTGTCTCAGGAAGAAAGAGAAACTGTCTCTCCACCTGTGTTCAGCGTGATGAACAACACTGTTTTCTCCACGTGCCTGTGGGAACTGCTGGTCCCAGACTGTGTGCTGAAGTGATGAGGTGCGGATGGAGTCGTGGAGTCCTTAAGGAGCGCTGCAGACGGCAGCACAATCAGGCAGTTTAAGACATTGTCTGTGACAGAAGCTCCAGAATGATAAAACAGACTGGCTGTGCTTTTGACAACACACAGAGCAGAACCCTCTCATACAGACAAAGAGCAGAAGATAACAGAAGTTGCTCATGGCTTTTATCTACAGGCAGCATGTATCAAGCATAGATATCCCAGCTAACAACTTTAGGTTGTAAGAGTGTTTCCTTAGCATTTCCATTAAGTAACAAAACCATTTTACAACTTTATTTTAGCGTTTTAGGAATGTTCAAAAAACTATTTTTTTAGACGTATTAATGTTATTGCTTTGTTATTCAAACCTTTTTATTTTGTAATGTTTTTAAAACATTCTACCAGCTATCTAGAAATAACGCTTTTGATATATGATATATAATGTTAGAGAAACGTTCTATTAACGTTACTAAAAGTTTTTGGGATAACTTTTTAGAGAACATTAGCCAACGTTCTGAGAACTTTCCCTGATAGCTCTTCTCTTAGTAAAAACATAGCGATTTTTTCCTAATGAAGAAAATGACTTGTGCTATTCAAATGAGTTTTCAGACTTTTTGATCGAGTATGCAGTACAGTTCAGCTACAGTTCAATAACACTTTGCATTTCTAAAGCTGAGTTTTTATTGGATTATAATTAGAATTGGGTGTTTAGCACCTGAGAAACGGTTTGTTCTCAGAGAAAATGTTAAAGCCGCTGGTAATGCGTTTGCTTTCTCTGAAGATGCATTGAGAGGATAATGATGAATGTAATGTAATAAGCAGACTGTGGGAACGTTGCGTCAACGCATTCAGACATGCACCGTTATCAGCAGTCGTCATACCGCCAGTTATTAAAGTAATATAAGTGACAAAAACACTTACAGTCATTGTCTGAGAAAAGTTTTAAACTCGCTTCTCATGTAAATTCATACAGCAAGTTTATAGATATTTTAATAGAGCAAAAAATATAAAGAACTAAAGAGTTTCGCAGCCTGAAACATTTTTAGTCTGAGGAATGCAGATTTTTCACTGAGATTTGGCCAATTATATGTTAGGATACGTAAAAAATCTTTTATGTAGAAATGCAAGAATAGTATTAGGCATGAGTTCAGTTTTTTGAGCTGCTGTGGAGAGTTATGTAATTTACAGAGTGAGAGAGGGAAGAAGGGAGCTGGAAATTTAAGTTTTCTTACTGGCTTACAAAGATTCTCAAGCAGGCGTCCAATTAGAGAATTGGACTCACTGCTCACTGTGAACACGGGTTCAGCTGCCCGCTCCCAACTCACAGAGAGTACACACACACACACACACATTAGGTTTCTATGCTTTGTGGAATGCATACCTTGGGGAATGCATAGGTTTCCACATTGTTAGAATAACAAGCACACACACTAAATATTCAGTCTTGGGAACATTCCCATCTTTTCTATTCAATCACTAAGCCGATGGCCTCATTTATATTCAATTACTGTAATTAGGCAAAAAACATGCTGATACACAGTTTTGTGGTTCGTGTCATTTATTGCCATATATTTGGATGTGGTCACACTGGTACAGAAGATGTGATTTTAATGATGTGTTGGTAGATGATGGAGCTCCACAGACTGCAGCCTCCAGTCTCTGAGGCTCCTGCGCCCCTCCAGCAAGAAGCTCAACACCCAGTTACACAACCAATACATCATATTGATTCTCAGGGCTTTCCACTTAAGTGCTGTATCGATTGCCTGTTGCAGGCAGAAGAAGCTTTGTGTGAGGTTAAAGGAAGTCTTTGTGGTGCTGCCTGTACAACACATCTGTCATCAGGATGATGAGATGTCACATAGAATTTTAGCACATCGGTTGTCTGGTGGATTTTTGGAGTGGTGTAATAAATGTGTCATTCAAGAAAAATGTCTCTCTCGTGTATATATGTGTAAAATGATTTTAATAATGAATAGCTGATGCCAACTTTTACTATGTATTATTATATACCTCAAATATAGAGTTATGTAATATAGGTAATATATAAATTCAGTAACTTTTTATTTCATCATGTGGATGTATTTGGTTTGTAGGACCGTCTTATTAAATTATGAAACTGTCTACCTTGTTAAGCTTTTATATTTCTACAGGCATAATTATGTCCCAAATTAAAATGTATTTTTTTAAATGTTTAAAATCTCACAAAAATGTAAATCACCTTATTGCAATAATTGACAACCTAAACTGCTAAACTTTCAGAAAACATCAAAATAATAACACAATTTATAACTATAATTTATAGTTTATTCTTTTTATTCTATCAATTTTAATATATTCGGTTTCATTTTTTATGATTTCCATATCATCTTTGCCAAGTAAATAAGATGGTATTTTTTGACTGGCTTTGTGTTGAAGTTACACTCCTTAAAAAAGCAGCTATCAATTAAATTCATATTTTCATCCCATTACTATCTTCAGTTACAGTCTAACATAAAATGTGCTAATACTAGTAAACTAACAATAATAACTAATAAAACACACTTTCTCTCTCTGTTTTTGCTGTTCTTCAGTGGCCATGTACAGGGAACCGTCTCTGCACGACCTCACAGAGTTCTCGCGCTCTGGCAGCGGCACGCCCACTAAAAGCCGGAGTGCCTCAGCTATGCTAAATGGAGGCAAAGCTGTCAGTCAGAATGAGTCGACGTAGCCTGGCTGTCCCGGCCCGACCCGACCTTACGCCTTCACCAAAACCTCTGACGGCTTGTGACTTCACACAGACTTCTCTCCAAAAGCTCTCAGCGGTTCAGGACGACGTAACATAAAGCATAACATAACATTAAACAACACTTTCCAAACCAGAGTAACATATAATTGGTCTTCTTTACATTCAGCTCATTTTTTGTTTTGTTTAGCTTGATTTGTTTTTTTGTAGATTTCTGTTTTGATAGATCATCACTATTATAGCCTTTCTGCGTATGAAACACAAGAAATTGTAGCCTTTAATACGATGGGACGTTTAGTTTGAGTCCCTCACGGCTGTTGGCACCAAATCGTGTTTGGGTTTAACTTTAATCATCAAGGTTCATTGACTAGCATTGCGGCTCCTGATCAACAATTGTGTTTGTTAAGAGTTCAGGGCAGTAAGTGAGGGTTTAGCTGCTTGGGTGCGCTGAGGAAAAGCACCCCTGTCCTTCATGCTTCCTGAGTGTGGAGTGATAGAGAAGCCCCCCATCCCAGGTCTGTGTGGAGGGGGGCGGCGCTAGCTCTCCTGCGTTCTAGTGCACTTGCAAAGAGAGCATGCTCTCTAGCATGGAATATAAAGCCTGCATTCTGCTCACGCCAGGAAACGTCGAACCTCTTGGAAGCGAGAGGCCGTGGTTCCGTCTTGCTTGCTAATTGTTTTAATTAGCTGTGAGCTTTTTTTTTTACTTCCTCTTGTTCTTCCCTTATTTTAGACGCGGTGACTGGAGATCCAGCACACCAAAGACAGAACTGTGAGTTTCCCTCCGAGATGTCAAACCACTCCAGTATAGTTACACACATAATGAGAAGGGATTAACTGTTTTTCGTGTACATTTTTGATGGGTGATATATTAAGGGGTTTGGGGTGGGTTGCAGGGGACCGGGGCGAGTGGGGGGGAAGGGGTTGGGTCAGTGTTTAAGGAAACGTTTTAGCTGGTGCGCTTTTGTGTGATTTGAGAGGGCTGTTTTTAATCTTCCCTTATGTATCTTTTTGTGTCTTGTTGTCTCTAAGTTTCTTTACTCCGTGAGCTTGTGTTTTTGCCTTTCTCGCCCATGTCTTCTCTCTATCAGTCAAAGCTGGTCACTGTTACTAGAGATTTCGGAGACATGATGGCGAAGTCCCATCTGGACTTTCGTTTTTGTGTATAAGTAACTTATGGTGGTGACAGTTTTCTATATGAGCAAGCATACAAAAAAGATACTGTGGAATTGGAGCTGTTTGAATTTTTTAAGGTGTGTCTAATTTGTGAAAGTGAAACAAAATACACAAATAAAAAAAAGTCTCTTGTACAGGGCATGTACAAATCAGGTTGTGTACCACAAGGACCCTTTTTGTGGGCTGCAGTATATATTCTTTTCCTCTGGCAACATAACTTAATACAATACTTGCTATGGGGGGGTCGTACTCTTTATCCTTTTGGGTTATTTTGGTATGTTAAATAAACATACAGTATCTGTTGCATGGGGAGACTGCAGGCAAGTGCGGAATAGAGCTGCATGATGTAGGTTATGTGTATTAACTCCTCGTTGGATCATGTGTTCCAAGCTACCAGGATTAAACTGATAAACAATATGTATGTACTGACCGGCACTCTGCCTGGTACCTTCAAATTGTTTCCTATTTGTTGTGTACATACAATGCACTGAATAAAATGTTTATATTAAGATATACTTTTAAAACGCGTCTGTGTGCTTTATTTGTCCACTTTGTACTTTGGTTTCTGTGGTAACGGTAATTATATTTTGCGGATGTACTTTTGAAAGTGTGCAATTTATTCAGTGTTAAAACACTGTTGCCTATTTAATATTAATTGGCAGAAACAACTATATGGAAGCAATTGTAGGTTGCTCTGCATGAAAAGTGTGACCGATGTGGCTCTGCAGAACTATCACAAACATTGTTAATGTATATGAGCATTTCTTCCCGACTGACAATGATTCAACCAATAGCGTGAGTTTAAGGCGGGACTACTTATTATGTCACTGTTGTGAGTGTTTGGGAAACATAAAAGCAGTCGTACTTTTGGTTGCATATTCATTTAGTGACACCGATGGTACAGAAATTACACACTTCACCTTTAAATTTTGGGATTCAAGATTAATTTAATCTTAAAGCACAAATATAAAGTCATTGTGCATGCAGTTAATATGGGAATACTGCCCAGTGAAACTCTCATTTCTCTTTTCCAGTTCAGTTCAGTTTGTTTTAATGGCCTCTTTCATCTTCCATTTACTCTCTTGAAATTGGGAGATTAAATTAAATAGCCATCTTGCGCTCACAAATCAGATATGGAAGGGATAACGCCCTAAATCAAATACTATTCCACTTAATGGCCACAACTTTAACTGTTAAACCGCTTGTGTGTTTGGATTTCCAAACTGAACAAAAGTAAAACGGCGCTTAACAGACCTCTGAGTTGTAAGAAGGTGACAAAACAAACTCCAGTGGGAGAGCCGGTGTTGTTTTTGATGTTTAACTGGCTGGTGCTGGAGTGGAGTTGAGTCTGTGATATCCGGCTAAACCGCTTCCTCTCGACAGAGATGAATCACCCCTCGAAAAATCAGTACTTTAATTGCCTGCACAGCGGAGACTGCTGCATAGCAGCTACTTTTTGGAGTGATTCAGTGCAATGAATCAATATGATGGTAGACAGCTCTGTGACCAACACGGAGTTCCCTGAGACAATATAATATGAACATTGGACTGTATATTGGAAACTTATCTCATATTCTAAAGTTTACAACAATCCACAGAACTATACAGTAGAGCTACTGTAGACATGGTATGAACACTGGACCATACAATTAAGATTTAAGATAAAATGGCTTCATTCACTGCCATCAGCGGGGTAAATGTACGATATACTGTACAGAGATTGGTTAAATGCAATTAGACAACAAAAGGTTGTAATGATCTTTCCCGGTTTCAACAAATAATGTCTCCTCTCCTTGTCTACTATCTCAGAAATCTTTTTGATTGTTTAAAAATGTGAAGTATACAGTTCCTGTAGCTCACGTAATAATGCCAAGGTCATGGGTTCAAATCTTAAGAATTGCATGTACTGGTAAAATGGTTATCTTGAATCCATTGTAAGTCGCTTTGGATGGTAGCATCCTAGCAAACAATTTTAGGTTGTAAGAATGTTCCTGAACATTCTAGGAACGTTCAAAACATCCTTTTATAGATGTAGTAACGTTTTTGCTTGGTTGCAAGAACACTATACAAAGATTATTTTAAAACATTTCATAACACTTTAATAACATTAAAGAAATGTTCTACTAATGTTACTGCAACAACTTTTATGATAACTTTGAGAGAACTTTTAGAGAACCATAGCCAACATTCTGAAAACATTCAATGTTAATAGGATCTGCCAACTGACTAAATGTAAATTTTAGTGTTACATCAAAGAGGGAACACACATCAATGGTAGATATAATTAAAATCACTTTCATTTTGCTGCTATATAAGGTGCAGTACGTGCACATCAGCCAACCAGTGGTCACAATGTTATTAGCTCAGTAAGCAGAAATAAACTAATGAGGAGCCTGTTCCACAACAGCAGGTAAAGCCCATTTCTGCTCTTTGCACAGCCATTATTTCCTCTCTGTGGCCCTGTCTTCCTGTTCATTAGGCAGCAACAGTCTAATTCATTAACACAGACAGTTCTGTGGTTGCAGGCTGAAGACAACCGAACAAGATCTCATCCTGAACAGACAGAATCTCAAAGACCATCCAGCCTAATTAAGACAAACCCTCAGGAGACCTGAAGAGCTTCATCTTAGCCACATTTCAGAATAGAGACTACACAAACAAATCTGAATAAAACACATTAGCATTTGTAAAATCATTTTCAAACTTAGAATGTGAAGCTATCACATTAAGACTGTAATTATAGCCGTCCTTTGAACTGTAACTCAAAACCAAAACAGATCAATTCTCAAAATACTGCTGTCGTTTCCAGGGGTTTTCAAACATTCTTGCACTAATGTTAGTAAAATGTTTTTCTATTATATATAAATCATATAGCAAAAACGTAATCTGTTAGTTGGTAACTGTTAGTAAGATAATAGAAAAGATAATAGTTTTAGGAAAGTATGTCCTTTAAGTGTGAAACACTAAAATATATGGGTTTACGATGTAATTTGCATAAATGACTTATTTATAGTGAAAATATATTTTCAACAAGACAATATGTACTTTTATAATTAAACAGTAAATTTACAGTGGATTTCTGATGACTGCGGTTGCTGATTTGTAACATAAACAGGATTGTATTAACAGTGTACTTTTATCAGACAGTTTCTCAGTTTCTCCTTATGTTCAATCCCTTTGTTAAGCTTCTATATGTATTACCTGTCTGTGTGGAGTTAAGCTCCATTTAAAGGACATGAGCATAACAGTAATTTCTCTTAATTACATTCGGCTATGGGGCCTTTTATTATAAAGCGTCCCCTCTCTGACTCATTTACTGAGATATAAAGTGCATTATTCTCCTGGACTGCGCTGGGTTATAGTTAAATGAAGATGAACTATGCCGAGCTTAAATATGTTTTGAAATGAAGATATGACACGAATGGTAGCTTATCAGCCATTGTACAAAATAACCTACACTAAAAACTAAACATTAGGAAACCCAGCACACGACTCTTAGCTGCAGGTCATCGTAAATGACATCATGTGTGTTGCCCGATAATTGCACTGACCTCTGGAGAACGTCTTTGAGAATCTCTTTGAGAGTGCTTGAGCAAATGTGACTTGATGGGGACAGTTGAAGCACATGTGCATGAGAGACGTTATGCAAAAGCTGATTATGTACTCAGATAATAGCTCTATAGGCTCAGTGGAACTCACACACACACACACACACACACAAGTATATGAGCTGCTCTCTGGGTTCATGAGAGGATGAGAACACACACACACACACACACAGGCGCTTTATATGATTAGATAATTCTCAGCCTCTTGAGAAAAAGTAGCGCATATCCAGCACCAGGCTGTCTATTTTCCTGGACAGATAAAGATAATGTATGGACACTATCTAGGCAAGAAAGCACAGTCTACTGTGAATAGATAATCCAGCACTAACCATGTGAACTTTGACCCCTGTGTTTTATATGTATTGCGCTGTGAATCTGTTTGAGGAAAATGGTGATGACATAATCCTTTACATTCCCATTTACAAAAAAACAGGATGCGCTAGATGTACAGTTTGACCTAAATACGATTTCACAGTTACACGACAATCCTGCTTACTGTTTTACATTATCCATATTCATACAATACAATGTCCGTGTTTCATACAGTATGTAAATGTGTTTCATAATGTTCTGAACCCGTTCTACAAGAGATGGATTGATCAAGACCGATATTCCTCATTTTTCTCTCCTCTCCGCCCTGCCTTCATCTTCTTTGGGTTTGTGTACAGGTGCAGGAGGGAATCCCAGACTGCGTGTGCTGCTGCAGTGGGAGGGATTTCATTACATAAGAGAGGCAGACAGCCTGAGCTCTGCTCTGCTCTTCCCCATGATGCATTATTCATGAGGCTGCCTGCATCAAAACTGCACTCCTATACTCCTGCCTGCTCCAATGCATAAAAGCAGCCACGTCGTGACCATTAAAGCCACACTGACCATAAAGAATTTACACACCTTGTCTCTTTCCCGCTGCCTTACAGCACCCCAAACTCAATCTTATCCCATTATATGTTCAATTAAAGACATTACATGAAAAATTATTATTTAAAGCTGCAAACCATAACTTTCTTGGGGTAAAATGAATAAAAATCAGCAAGTAACAGATCAGTGTTTAATACAATCTCCTTATGCCAATTCACAATGGTAAGTTTATAATAATGATTTATAAAGTGAGCTGTCCAAATTCCTGGGAAATGTCAGTTTGGTTTCATCTGACCAACGCAGTATGTAAAATAACCTGCAGTTTTATGTTTCAAACAGAGATGGCGTTAGAGAGGCGAACATTACGGATTGCAGCTTTAAGACAGGATGTGACAGGAGCAAATCTGTGTACTGCAGAGTGTGTGACATTAATCTAAACCAGTAAAGCATTGTGATTTACAGATGTGACATTTACAAACACAGGTTGCTACAGAAAGTGTACAGACATGCTATGAGGATCATTTATCTCAGTGCAGACGTGTGAATGACGTGCACAAGATAGCAGAGTCTGGAGCAGTGGACTCATACTGATGACATGAAGACAGGCAGGTAAAGCCCTGCTCTCTAAATTGACAAAGACAGGAATGCTGCTGTTGACTGTTGTTCACTGGGTTTCCCATGGGAATATACACGGAATTCACACGAACATGTTCCAGAACCACATTTTCACATCTGTTCACAGGAGAGAAAGAGGGAGAGGTGGGTAACGATAGGTGAAGGTCAGGATGGGAAGACGTGGGTGTTTTGGGGAGAGGCACACCATCTCTCGTTGCCATGACGCCAGTGTAGCATCATCGTTTCCATAATGTGAAGAGAGAAATAACATGATGCCTCTTACCAAGCCAGATGGAGATGTCAAGAATTCCAGGAAAAACAGGCGGATTCTCTGTAGACCTTACAAACAACCCAGCTGATGTGTGGGACATTTACACCCTCCCATCAGGAGAATATAATTATGTCTAACAATTACGTAACAAAACTGAAGAGCAAATACCTTTATTTTAGCTATACAGCGCTGAAAAAGGCACAGGTAGATTTATTATAAAAATGTCAAGGTAGAAAACAGTAGATAACAGTATTAACAGTATGTTCATAAAAGAAATATATATATATATATATATTCCACATTTACATTTAGAAGGAAATGCAAGAAAATGAAATGAGCAGCCATATACCAAAAGGGCACACAGAGCCTTGGAATAACTTCTCATACAAACACCCCCATTTGTTTTTGTGACCTGGTCATTTTCTTGGAAAAATGCATTCGAACAGAACTGCTTTGTCCAATTATAAAGTCTCAGTAGGCTTGAGTCAACGGCTTGAGTCTGCTCATAACACCGTTAATTAAGAACACAGGATGAAGCAGTCAGGATTGTGTAAGAACACAGAGAAAAGATGACAGTACACAGCACTGGATCTTTAATAGGAGTCTAATATAAGCACATACGCACATACAGCTTGTCAGTGTACAACACGGTTGGTTTTGTAAGATGTAACAACATTAGTATTCTGAACAGGGGGAGTCCGCCATCTGTTAGAGACTGATCTAACCTCTGTACGCGCTTTAGGGCAACAGTGCACAGTGTAATTATTCCAGAACGAGTCAGAGAATTTAAGATCATTTCTCATGTTTTCACAGAACTCGAATATACAGTATCAGCTTTTAAAATCAAGCTTAATGTCATAATAAAAGGTCTTAAGTTTCTACTCATTTGTTTAGGAGCTTCAGTTACACAAAAAAGCTTTTTCTTTATAAAAACTTTTCAGATACAAAAAAGATACAAAAAATCAATATTATTGCAAATCACACCTAAATCTAAGAGTTTTTATAATCTAGTTTTATATTTTAGCTGGTCGCTGTTTGGTACAGCCATTATTAGTTGGTCGATTGTTTGCGGTTTAACTGCTTTAACTGGATTTATTTAGTTGATCAATTTAGCAGAATTAAAACTGATGTGTGTCCTTTTTCTTCTATTTCATCTGAAGGTGCACAGACACCTATAAATCATTCATAGGTTTGTTTCAGTCAAAAAGTGTACACACAGTTGTCTGGGGTGCTTTAAAATATTGTCCTGTTTGTTTGAGCTTGACAGTTTTTTTTCAGTGTTCAGAAAACTTTAAGAAATTTTGTTCAGTGATGTTGGTGGCACAAAAATTATACACTTCACCTCTAAACATCAGGGTGCTTTTAGATTTGGATACATTCTGTGTCAAAACCATGCAAAATAATCTCACAGAAAAATTACTATTTAACGAGCAGGCAAATTTGTTTCCATTCGCACTATGTGATTGTTCCTGCCCCATGCTCCTGTAGCTCAGTTGGTAGAGCATTACGTTAGCAGCACAAAGATTGTGGGTTCGATTCCAAGGGAACACGGGTACTGATTACAAATGAATGCACTGTAAGTTGCTTTGGAAACAGCATCTGCCAAATGCTTAAATGTAAGGTGGAAAAAAATTCTATCATCTAAACCTAACCATTACTTGGGAGAAAGCAGGTCGTACAAAAACATATAAATGAGATTAAATAAATTAGCCATGAATTTGCTCAAATGTAAAATAGTTTTGAATGGCAATAGGATTGAGTGTTGAAACTGCGCTGCGGTGCAAAGTTTTGTTTCTATATATTTAAAGCGTGTATGTATGAGCACATAAGTGTGTATGTGTGCATCAGAAAGGCGAGCAGACAGAGGGGATGAACGAGCGTGGCTGTTTAAGTACATAGTGTTTAAGTGCTTGTGAGTACCCAGCTCTTCCAGTAATGAATGGTGCTGGAGGTCTCGTTTAGGAATGCACCCGTTGTGTGTAAGTGAGTGTTTAGTGTGTGCATTTGTGTTTAAGTGCTTGAGATAAGTGCTTCCTCACTGTAAAAGAACAGTGATTGGTGAAGGAACAGCGAGACCCCCGCTGGCTCTCAGCAGGGGGATTGTAAAGGTGAGATTCTCGGGTGCAGCGGTACAATGCGGGACCCCTGGTGAGGGTAATCACCATGGGGCCAAGAGCCTTCCACAATACAACAAAGACCCCTGTAATACACACATGTGCCCTCCTTTGTGCTGTTAACTGCACACTCGGCCCTCTCCGGGGGTCCTAAGAGCCTCACCAGGGGTCCGATTAAGGAATTAGGCACAGGGGAAAACTAGTAGTGTTGACTAACACTAAGTGGAGGCCCATCTCCAGTCAAAGAGCAGTTACTGAGCACTGAAGGAGAAGCAGGGGGGATATAGATTGAGGGTTCCACGTGCACGTGCGTGTAAGTGGATGCGTGTTTGCGAAAGATGAATTCACCTTCAGGAAAAGAGACGGAGAGGCTCAGAGTTCATCGCACTCCTTCAGGGAGTCTGCATGCACTCACACGCCCACAGCATTGAGGCAACATGATGTCAAGACCTAATGAATAAAAAATCTCATTGCTGAGACATGCACACGAAGGGGCTTTAATGCAAAACAATTAGCAAATAAACATCCCTTGTTTCTGTAGCTCTGTTGGTAGAGTATTGCGTCAGCTGTGCAAAAGTGGTGGGTTCGAATCCCAGGACGCACATGTACTGATAAAATGTATAACTTGAATACTATAAAAGCGACTGCCAAATGCATAAATGTAAATGTAGAGAAACGAAAGTTCATATGATGTCAGTAACTAACTGATGCATTACAACAGGCAATCAAAACTAGAATAACCATGTTCAACTACATGCATGAATGTGTAGGGTCGCAGTTTAGAGAAAGCAATCCATGTGGCTTTAAATATTTTGCATGCGCATTTACCAACGCTGACTAAAGTATGAGATTAGTTGTTAACATGTAAAAATAAACAAATAAATACACAAAGAGGACAGATTATCTGCAATCATTAGACACAAGGAATTACACTGCATGAAAGCTATTACATATTAAAACAGTTATCACTAAACAGTCACGATTTTGGTTCTCGGAAATTGCTTGTTATGAGAGCTTAAAAGCCTTTATTGAAAGGACAATATGTTCTCTCCCAAACATGAGAATATTGGTCTTTATAAACAAACGGTTGTGCAACTGTCATGAGAAAAGCCTAGGGAATGAAAATTATTTAACTGGCATTGATAAACAGCTAGGAAAGAAAATTGTTGAAAGACAAGAAAAAATCTTTTATAACTTGAAAATATAAAAGGATTCATTCCAGTATGTTTTAATAGAGCACTCATCTAGTGGGCAGTGAGCAGCTTTTTATAACAACCCTGAACTCTCACGCGCATACTAGACACAAATGGCGCCACGTGTATTTTCTTTCCTATATGCACAGCCACCTTTGATGTTTACACAAATCCTCTCTTTAACGAATGCTTTCTGCGGCAGGGCCCGACAGCAGCACTAATGGCAGAGAAACTGTTGTGGCAGCACTCTTGATAAACAGTACAAGAGCTCCCTAAGGGAAAGAGAAAACCAGAGGGCGTGTCCTTACTAATGAGGTCACGCACGTCGTTACGTGAAGCAAACTCCTTACGCTTGCTGTTCTGACTGGAGGGGTCTGCACTTAACAAGGTAAAGACGCAACGAACCCAAACATACAAGCGTCCTTACACGGACTACTAAAGACACGTATGAGGACAACATAGACACAACAGAGGACAACATAGGCACATTTTAAATGTACGATTATCTCAGCTGCACAGAGCACGCTTTAAATGATAAAGATTGCATGATTATGTTGTTCTCTTGTTTCTGAAAATAGTGCGTTCTGAAAATAGCGACTGCAGTAATACTCTTTATATGAGGTTGTTTAGACATGAATCATCGCCTTACTAGTTAAAAAAAACTTTCAAGTTGGTTACACGTCCCTGTAGTCAGTGGGCGACCTGTTATTACAGACGCCCACTTCATTAATCTCATACAAACGCTCTTCATTAAAATTACAAAAAGACCTTGTTACTGTACTGTACTGTACTGTTGCTGATACAGGCTTCATCTATTGATAAACGGCGTTTCAATATGTTTGGATGTTTGGTAAAGCTGTCAGATGAGAAAGATTTGGGCTCCTGACCTCTCGCACTTACAGACCGCAGGAATCGCCCCAACAGAGAAAGTACATTGTACTGTAAAATAAACGGAGGATTTGGGTGAGGCAGGCAGATCTGGAGACTGTCGCAGCGCATTTGATTAAATATACAAATTGTAATGCAGACTGAATGCTGCTATTAGCATTTTAATGACTCGTGCGTTGTAAGGAGAAAGAGGAAATAAGAACATTTGAGAAAGAGAGAGAGAGAGAGAGCTTTGTTCTGTGATGCTCTTGTCACGCATTTGACAGCTCTACCAGAGAGAGAGAGAGAGCCGATATGGATTCAGTGAAACACGGGAACACATCACCGTTTTGACCACTGACCTAGGGCCAGCTTTCCATAAACCTTAATAATAGAAAATAGCAATGATAGAAAACAGCACAGGTTCAGAATCAGATAACTTGGATCCAAGTGAATACATAAGAGCTCCAAAAAGATTTGTAACATCTATTATAAATGGTATGAATATTGTAGTGTGCGAGTTGTCCCTTTACACACAAAATGAAGCCTAACTCTGAGTTACCATAGGAACTGGCCTTAGGAAGATGCATCGATCATGATAAAGCATCTATAATGATTGAACAAATAATTTTACTCTGAAGACACCTATGTTGTGAAGTCTGTTGTGGTATATGAAGGAATAACTGCATATGTGTGTGAAACTAGTGGAGGGAAGTATGCCCATCCTTTTCCACGTGTCTGGAGGCTGTACGAGAACCAAGGGTGAATAAGCCCCTGCTCTTCTATCTCTGTCAAGTAGTTGCCGTTTTTAGCACTGTGGAGTCCTTAATATTAATATCTGTCATCCATTTTGATTTCCTTCTTCCCTAGCAAATGAGATCCTCTAATAGGAATAATTCCCCTGCCTGAACCATTTCCATCCTCCCTCCGTCAGCAGAAATGGATGAGGCCCCCGAGTCAGTCAGAGGAGGATGTGGATGCCTGGAGACGCTGGAGAGCTACAGTAAGTCCTGTCCCGCGTGCAGACAGAAGCAATCAACAAATCAATCACAGGTCAATCACTCTGCACTCAGCTAAGCATCCTTACATGCTAGGAACACTTTGGGTAAATCTTTGTCACTCGTTGTGGGTGGGTCTGAGGACTCACAACTCACCTTGAGTGTCTGCAGCACCGAACTTCTTAGATCTGGTGTAACGGCTAGAACAGTCTGCTTTTAAAAAGCCACATAATCTCTTCTGATTTTCAGAAAGCAAAAATGCTTCATCTGAGGGAACAGATTGTATTTTGGTGGTCTCATAACAGCACACGGTACTCCCACACAGAACGCCCGCCCGCCTAGCAACCGCCTCCTTTTGCCGAGCATCAGATTCATCACCAAGCGATATTAGCCGCTAATGAAACCAGGCAAGAGGCTGCAAGAGTCCCCCTAATGTTCAGCATATGAACAGAGTCCAAATCATGGCCCGCTAATCAGTTCCTATGGTAACCCCGCTCAGTTTACTTCTTTAATAATCACTCTAGGGAATGTATTGGAGGAATACAGGATGTACAAGTGTTTAAAGAAAGCGAAACAGATAGTGAATAGAGACGTGTGAATGAGTCACCGTGTCCAAGCTGTTGAACAAATGTATGCAAATGAGGTGAGCCCAAATTCAGCAAAGCTTCTAAAAAACATAGAGTCTTGTGTAAACTGCTGTGGAACACAATGGTTATAGTGTGCTGAGTTTTATGGGACTAAACCTGTTGGAATTTCTTTGCTGAAACACTAACAAAGCGTAAAGGAGAATGAGTCATTGACTGAAACTGTTGCGTTAGTGTTCTGATAAGCAGTGACATTGTTGCTTGTCTCCCAACACAGCAACATCTGTGCAATCAGGGCCCTTTAGCACTGGGCCACAAGGGCGTCTGTTCTTGTAAGTGTGCTGCTGGTTTAAAGTTTGTTTCATCTTTTGTCTCTAAGTCCGCTATTGTAAGCCTAATGAAATTGAGTTCTCTTAAAGTTCTCAGAGTTCTCCTAAAGTTATCAAAGACACTCTTGCAGTAATGTTAGTAGAACATTTTTAACGTTATATATTATATATATTAAAAACGTTATTCTTAAGTAGTAAGATGACCGTTTTAAAAACGTCAAAAAAAAGAACATTTTGAACATTCAAAGAACATTCAAAATTACATTTGCTAACGTTTTTGTGGCTTAATGGAAATGTTAGAGAAATATTCTTACGAGCTAAAAAGTAAAGCTATCTCAAACACAGAAATCTATTCCACAACAGTTCTTCCAGATCTTTAGTTCTCCTTCACGTCAACCCTTTTGGAAGAACACATTCTTGAGGCACTGAATTGTGACTGAGGTTCTGTAGCTCATTTCAGAGCACACAAGCCTTTTTCAATTAACTTGCTTCACGCTTTGTTGGTACACTTGGTGGTAATAGACAAGCAGGCAATCATTCACAGACAAGATGGAAGGTGATGTTTAGAGTCTTTGTTTATAAGCAATGGAATATCTATATCATTACCATATCTCCTCTGGTGAGGAGGCAGGCTTTAGCCCACCATAATAATCTGTCTCATGGACAGAGGAGGATCAATCATGAGATGGCAGGGAGATAAGAGGGGTTACCTGCAGTTCAAGGATCTTATCGTTTTAAAGCAACAGTGAAGAAAGTGCAATCACCCTTAGATGTAAGACAGACAGAAGCAATTCATTCAGTGATCTTGGGAGGTCTGAAGGTATGACGGGACATTTGCGGTCCACAATGTATTGCGGAGCCGAACCATGTGGTGCCTTAAAAGCAAACAATATATATAGCCAGAATTATATGAGCATCGTACCTGCCATTCTCATATTTCCA
>JAZGTJ010011523.1:0-16830 GCA_036877575.1 Botia almorhae
GAGAGGCAGTCGGACACTCACAGCGGGTTAACGCAGGATTTCAGTAACACTGCTGACAGCTCTGAGGATTAAGACACTGAGCGAGAGAAAACACTCACATTTCATGTGAATGGACATTTAAACGCTCCCAGTTCAGTTCCAGCAGGCTGGTCAGGGTGAGAGAGTCAGTGTGCGCTCACAAACACAACCCACACTGCGGGTGACTTCAGCGCTCATCTGTTAAAACGCTGAATCACTTTTCTAATGTTGCAGGAGGACCATTAGATCGTGGCTCTGTTCCAAACCATAGTAAGCCGCCTACCTAAACTACATTTTAGGGATCAGACACACAAAGGCCGATCCAAACATCATGCAGTGAAATCACGCTCGCTTTGAGATACCTTGTTTTCTTAAGCATTTATGATGCAGCATTTATCTGCCCTGCGCATGCAACCCATGTGAATTTTGATCCATGGATAACCTTGTGCCAAAATACCAATTAAAAGCTGAAGGGCCAGCACACATTCAGCCTGCAGCAGGCAGAGACCAGATCTCAGTAATTCTCACAGCATCACACGGAGCTCAGAAACAATAAATAAGGACACTTGGAAGTTTCACAAGATGATAGTCTGGAATTTACTCAGGGACGAAAGGTCACAAAGACACACACACACTCTTGCATAATCACTGTAAAGAACAAGGAAATTCATCACCCGGGAATTAAGATCTGCATATAAGATAAACTGGTTTGTGCAGCCTATCAGGAGAGGAGATCTCAGCATTACTGCTGGTCTGTAGCAGTCTGTCACTACAGACTGCTGGTCTGTCACTACAGACTGCTGGTCTGTCACTACAGACTGCTGGTCTGTCACTACAGACTGGTGGTCTGTCACTACAGACTGCTGGTCTGTCACTACAGACTGCTGGTCTGTAGCAGGTGAGTGTAGAAACACAGGACAGAAAATGATACACACACCAGCATTTTGCAGTTAACTGGAGAGAAGCAGCTTTTAGGATCGACAAATCGTTTAAAAACGGCAGATCGTTCTTTCCCTGTCTAATGGCAGAAAAATGCGTCCGTGTCTGAGCACAAAAGCTATGGAGGCACTCGAGTGTCAGAAACCCAAGAAATAGATAGAAAGCTTTTCTGCAGCAGCAGTTACAGCTCTCCTGAGGAAAAACACAATGCCTTCTCTCGCATAATCGTTTGATTACCCGAAATCAACAGGAATCCAGAAGTTCTGTACGTCTCCAGAGAATCATTCATTCAGTCCTCAGTGGAGAGAGACAGACACATTTCTGCCCAGTATAAAACCTGCATTCACTGATGCAGTCTGGAGTGACACAGAATTAATCACCAGAGTGAACATAACATGTCACATGAACGGATTCATCTCCATGAATCAGTTTAAATCAAACGACTTCGTTACTTTTAACAAAAAAACTGCCACTCTTTACACTGTAAGAGCAAATACAGGAATATATTGCCCAGTGCTGTGTAGTATTAGCTCAATGTGTCTATAGACTTGAATAACAAATGGTTGCTTTCCGTCATGCACCACTGCAGCGCAAGAAAACAAGCCGAATGAACTAAAGTCAACAGTTCTTTTGTATTTCTTTCATCTGTTAAGAGGTTTATAGTTTGACATGTGGATATCTGTGTGGTTCGGCGCTCTCTCTCACTCTCTGACAGGTTCCTGGTTCACAACAAGCTTTACAACATACTCAATGACTCAGACTACAATTTTTACACTTATAACAAGGTGCATCGTGGGTAACGCAACACGAGGCCCTTTGACTAATGACAGCAACAGAAAGAAGAGTCGTGCAGAAGAGATACTAAAGATCATCCCAGAACATTTTACCTGAAAACAAACACCAAGTCGGCTTGTGTTTGTACTGAAGGAATACTCCTTGACTACAATGAATAACTCACTGCTTAGGCTTAAGGGAGTGCAAAAACATACAGAAATAATCTATAATTCAAGAGCACATTTCAGGGGACGGATCTACTGTAACACCAGCGATCGTGTGGCTAGGAACTCTGTCAGGTGTGAGAGATCATTTGTTTCCTGCTCGGATGACAGCATGTGTGTTCAAGCGTGCATCGTCGACACATAGCGTACCTGACAGATCTGATTACCGTTTCTGGAAATTCAGCCCTTCCTTTTTCCTCGTATCCTACAGCCATGAAAAAACAGGATTTTATTCCTTCAAGAACACTTTATCACAGGGCTTGGCGAGGAGTTTGACCTTTCTAACGATGATGGGTTGAAAAGCGCTCACACGGGGAAACTGTTGATGTGGATTTTTCCGCTCTGAGGGCGCAGAGGTTAACTTCACTCGTACTGGTAAACACAAGCCAGTCCCAAGACACATAATGGAAATGTACAGTGTAGTTACATGGAGGTCCAGTTAGGAGCCTTCCAGACTTTTCATCTTTAAATCTATATAAGGTTTGTTTTTTTGGCTCTCTGTCTCCTGTGAAGTTCATTAGGTTTCATCATCAAGACAATTCAAGACAAGGAAACCGTTTCAGTTGAAAACAAATGCCTCCACTGTTTACACTCAGATTCAGATTCAAAAGTCAGATTCTATTTTAGGCCCTGCTGGACCTAAATGAAACCAGTCAGTGTTCTCCTGCTAGAAGAAACCTGTTCTGGAAGCTTCTGTCCTCAGTGATGCTGTCTAGGGGTTTTGAATAAAAGGCCTTTTCTTTCTGTGGCAGATGGTGGTGCTCTGACTAAGCACAAATGGAGAGTGTGATGTTCTTTCTGTTCTCCTCATATTTGGGTTTAGAAGTCCAATGTGCATCCTCACCCTGAGCCTAATTTGAAGATGTGAGTTCTGCTGGCAAGCAAACGTCCAGCTGCGTCCAGTTCACTTTGGCAGCTCTGTCTAGTCAATGAATCCTTTCCATTAATAAACTAGAATGAAGATCACAGCTAAAAGATCCAAGAAAGAAGAGCAGCTGTTATTTACCGCGGTGAGAATCTGCTCACCCTTACAAACCCGTCTGAATCCACGCACAGTGATGTCACTCATGTCTCGCAGTGGCATGAAACATTATTTGTTCATCTGTTTCAGAAACACGATGCTACGCTTCATTTCAGTCGCTCTGGCCAAACAGAATGTATAACATATTCAACCATATGCACACACACACACACACACACACACTCCCTCTCTGACATCTGCTGTGCATTGATACAGCGCAAAGAATAAATAAACCCATTACTGATGTGATAATCTCCTCATCTGCTCTCTCAATCAACAACATACAGGAAAGAAAAAACAGGTCATCCAGACCACGATCAGTTACAAAAAACTCACTTTACTCCGCCTGTAAAAACGTAAACAAACACTGATGCCCATGTTTACATTGAGCTTGTTTGATTTTCAGCTTATCCTGTTAAAGTTATCCTAACCGTTAACCATCTTTAACCACAGGTGTGGAAAGAAGTTTTCTGAGAGCTTTTTTTTCATAAAATATCTTGCAATATTATAATGAAGCTGAAACTGTGACCCAAGACCACAGAGGTTAGTTTGCTGAGTCAGAGAAGCTGGAAATCTCAAAGCAGTGACGTTTTCCCATGATGCACTCTGATACAGAAACATCCAAGGGTGAGGGGAAGTGACATCACACCCTGTGGCGCTTACTGAAAGCGAAGCAAAGTAAATCAATGATCGGCTAATCAATGCACCACAAATTCAGTCCAGAAAGAACATTCAGGGTCATCGATGTATTTAAGTCAATGAAAGCACACTAACTACTGACAAAACCTGTTTTTGAAAGCAACAGTAAACTGTTATATATACAACTATAAACACTGTATGACTGGACCTCTGTCTCGAGCTCTCTGATCTGATTTTTTAGATACCAAAAGTGAGTCATTACAGACAGAGTAACAGGCCAGTTTGACTCTAGACACACAGTATTTTCATCCCCAGTGTAGACAGACAGACGTATAAAACACAGAAATTGAGCCCCACTTTCATCTTTGATGGACTACAATTTAGGAATTGTACACACACTACAAAGACAGCTTAGGCTGAACTCAAATTATACGTTTGCATGGACAGACTGCTGCAAATAGATCCTTCCCCGAACCAAAACATATAATTAAGAAAACTGTGTCATGGAGATAATGATTGGGTTTGCATTATTTCTGGACAGCGCTTTAATAAATTATAAAGTTTGTTTACGTTAATTGTTGCATATGATCTTTAAGCATATTTGTACATAAAGGTTGAAATGCAAATAACCGCACAACATATCAATAAAACATACAAAACCGACAATGGTCAATGTTACAGGTCATAAAAAAATGCAACAGTAATGTTGTTAATTTTGGAGGCAATCAAATGCAGTGTACTGGTCATGAACAAGCTGATGTTTCACAACATCTGTGCACCGAGGCTCGTCTTGTTTTGAGCTACAGCAGGAATAGAGAAGAGATTTCTTTCCCATTGTGACGCTGCAGTTTTGGAACACAAAGAAGGTTCTGTGTGAGGGGCTGCTGCAGGGGTCAGAGTTCACATTCCTTCACTGTGGACCTTGATCGTGTGTCCGTCTCCTGGTTCAGAGTGAAAAACCTGAGGAGAACATCAGAAATCATCTACTCACTGTAACCTGTCAACACCACATAAATCAACCCGGCCGACTGGACGACCAGTTATTTAGTCAATGGAAAACTGCTGTTTATTTATTCAGTGACACACTGCTGACTAACTGCTTTAATCTTTCACTCGAACCGTTTGCACAACGAACGCATATTCACTATAAATAACAGCGAATTCAAATGTATTCTGAGCGAATGTATAAAGGACAGGATTAAAAAGTTCTTACAGGAATTTATTTCACAAGCGCGCTAAAGCAAAGCTTAACAGCGTTTAAGAACTTGCAGGGATAAATAACCAACTAGTAAGTGCACAAGCTGACAACAGCTGGCTGCGTCTAGCAGATTTATCCAGTGGTTTTATTTTGACTAGTTTTAAGCTCTGCTAACGCATGATAAAGCGAGACACAGAGTCACAGATTGCACACCAATCAGCTTATCAAGCCACTGTACAGCATCACACCGACCGTGAACACAATCTTTTAACACCCCTGAGAGAGCAGAACAAACAGTGAATCTTAAAAAACAGCCAGAGAAGGCAAGACAGATCTCTGAGAACAAACTTAATCTCAGTCGTGTCCTTCAAAGTGATGTGACAGCACAGTTGAGGTAAAACACAGCTTCAGTCTCCATGGCCACTACGTTTATGAACGCATGACTGTAAGTAGATCTTTCATTCTGTGTGTCACACGTGTGGTCCTCTCTGAGCTCCAAAAGGAAAAGTTTACTCAAAAATATCTCACGACTTACTCACCCTCATGTCATCCCAAAACCGCAGGACTGTCTCCCTACTGTGGAATTTCAGCCTGTTCCTCACACGAAGATGACTTCAGCAGATATGGAATATGTCATCTGGTCCATTTTCATGATATTTTCTTGCTGAATTTTGCAATTTTGGCGCATGACAGCTCCAGTCACCATTCACTTTCATTATATGAAGAAAACGAGCCAGGAAATATATCCCTGAAATCAAAACATCTCATGAATTCAGATGTTAGAAGAAAAGTTATATGGGTCTGAAACAACAGGAGGGTGAGTAACTGACAGAAGTGTTATTTTTAGGTGAACTCTTCCTGTAAAACTGCATGGTGAACAGTAAATCAAACTCATCAAACGTCACACCATAGTGACAAATATGTTCCTGTCAACAACAGGAATCAAATCTTAGCACAAGTCACATGAGAAATGAGGAACTTCATACCGAGACAGTCTGACCAAATTACAGTTTGTACCTCAGGTCTCTGTGACCTTGATTTCAAAGCAGAACGTTCCAAACTCCTCCAAAGAGAAGCGGGAGTCAACATCAACAGAATAAAAAATCCAAAAGTTGGCAGCAAAACTCCAGTGAAGAAAGCTATATTAGTAATGATGCCTCCTCAGGGTAATAGCTGTTGATCTGAGGAGAGAGTCTGGACAGGACCCGACTCACTCGAGGGCGAGTAGACATCTCAGTCACAATGAATCACAGAAACCTGATCAGTTCTAACAAGCGGAGCACATACATCAGAAATATCAGCAGGATATCACTGTCTCTCCACAGCCATGACCGTCCAAAACACAGAGTTCCACAAGCCCCAATTTACCACACGGCTAAACATGAGGGCCGGTTTTCATGAAAGGTACAGCTTAAATAAGGGACGGGGTCAAAAAACCTTATCGTTTTTTACTTGTTAAAAAATAAATTGCATAAATAATAGAACGGCAAACAGAATAAATAATAAATAAACAAAAAAGTTAAAAATAATAGTTAACACCTGTTGACTCATGTAAAAAATTTAAATATTTAATGTAAATATAATTATTTTTTGCATAAACAAAACGAATGCAACTTTTAGAAGCATTGCCGTTTTTGTGACATTTAAATACCTACATAGGGCAGTATTTACATTCAGTAACGTTAAACGCGACCATAAATAACATAACTGGAACATTCCTGCGTTGTAAGACACCTCCAATCATGTCAAGAGTTTCCCTCATTGTCTGTGTGATGTCATAAGCCTGTTATACAGTGTAAGTGTGCTGGGAACCGTAACCGTAGTGATGTAACCTCACAAGAGCGCACAAACCTCACATCTCATGCCTGAGTAACGCCAGCTCTCGCTGCCATGGAAACGCTGATGAGAAGTGTGAACGCACGTGTATCAGAACCTCAAATCTCTCCACATCCTGCCAACACCTGAAGGTCATGGGGTCATGAAACCTGTCACTCAAGGTAATCACATACAGCCATTATGATAGAGGCTGCATTGAATATCTCACTGTATAACACGCTGCCCTTTTTCTTCCTCTTATCCAGGATCAGAGACGTGATGTAACACACACGTGTACAGAACAGTCAGCGTGCATTATGGGTACCTAAACACAGCGGAGATCAAAAGTGTGTTTTCTTACAAGCAGATGTGCACTAAAACAGTTGAGCACTACAAACATCAAGACTGTGTTCCGGGGTGGCAGAGAGGCGTAACAGTGTCTGCGCTGAGAGAATTTCTGGGATGTTGCCAAAGCAGCTTCAGATAATCTGAGCCACTAAAAGTTCATCTGCTGCTGTCCACAGAGAAAAGTCACACTGCCTGTGAATACTCCATAATAATTTAGAAATTATACACAGCCTCATTTCCTCATTGTCTTTTTAACAAATGGAAGCTACGTGTTTGGTCTTAAAGTGATAGTTCACCATAACAAAAATATTAGAAAAAAACACAGAATTTTCAAGTTCTGGACAAACTGTTCCTTTAAAGAACTCAACAATATAATAACTATTTATAACAAAGATTAAACTGAAAGGTGTCACGCAGGCCAAACTGTCTCATCTGAGACTTGCTAATGGTCACATCATGCTACAGCTTGTTTTTCATCCCATCAGAAACTTCCCTTTAAACATCACAAGTCTTTCATTAGTCATTAATTTGCCAAGATGGATTGTTCTCCTGATCAAAGTCTTCGCTTTGTACTTTGGACCATCTTGCTCTAGACAGCTGAGATGTGAATATATTTATTTATCAAAAGAGATTCATTTGGAAGCCAGCCTGTACCAAACCCTTCCAGAGAACCGACAGGGCAGATAAGAGTCAGAGGCCAAGCCAACCACCAAAAACAAAACCCCATATAACCTAATCTAGCCCTAAACACAGAGAATTATTACAGTGAATCAAAGAAGTCAGGGTCACACTGATAAAACAACCTTATTTATCTTTACTGACACATAATAAGAGGGTGGAACGAACTCATGCTTTTAAAGTTTTATGGCTAACTAAAAAAAAGACGAGAGGAATTAAAGTCACACGAAAATGAATTACCTACATTTTGACATTGCTTTTGAATAGAGAACAGAAAGGTACATTTTAGACGGGGAATAAATCCATCTGTGTTTTAGAGACCCAAACGCCACAATAACAATCAAAACACAAAGTCACATAAACATAACTTACAGCATTAGGCAAAAACAGTCATTCACAACCGCATGAAAGCTTTATTACACCAATACTGGCCTGCGAGTCCACAAACCAACCCAAAAATACTTTATCCTTTTATTAAGTATTGATGTTCATATTAAAAGCACCTACAGAGGAAACCATGGCCGGTAAAATGGATATTATACAGACCTACTGTAACAGGTCAACTCAGAAACTATGAACAAATCCAGATAAATCCATCTACAGGTTTCTCACATTTGTCATTTAATAAACGGATCATATCAGGAACGGCCCTACTGTAAACAAACATTACATTACACTGTACTTAATACATCATGACGTGTGTCTGTTTATTGTTTATTGTTTATTATAAAGTGTTTCTAACACATCAGGTGTGTGTGTGTGTGTTTTGCTCCGGATGAAACGCACGCAGCGTCACTGCGGATCTTTCACTCACCGGAGATAAACGCACGCACGCACGCACACGGTTAACGCGACCCTAATAACAGACACGGTAAACCCGTCGGTAGTTTTTCCGTCTTCTGGTCGTTGGGTGATAAATGACGGTAGATCTACAGCTGTTGCGGTACTCGTGGAGGTTCGTTAGGCCACAATAATCGCCGCACGGTGACACACGGTACAGGACGAGCTCCATTACGGAGCTCACGGATGCCCGTCGGTCGCTTCACGTTACCTTTTTCATCCGCGGGGCCTCGGCCACTGTGCCGTCGCAGTTGACGAACGCCTCGCCGCCGTTCTGCTGCGGGTCCGGTCGCTTCATCGCGGACACCTGCGGCATCTTCACGGGGTTCGGTGCGGCGACCACCGGGCTCGGATCCCCAGCCGTGGAGGATGACGGCGCGGAGGAGTTGTTGTCGCTCTTTTTCTCCTCCGCGTTGTGTGTCAGTGGAGAAATAGCGGGGGAAGGATCTTTACCGGCCACGTCTTTTAATTCGACCTCGGCCATTTTCGCTGCCACAGCCTGGACTGACATCGCTGCTGTCCGCACGGTGCTTTTTTTCCCCGAGAGAAGAGACACACGAACGGATACGCGCTGTGGATGACGCGCGGCGCACGGCATTGTGGGACATGGAGTTTACAGCTAAGACATTACGTAAACATTATACATTTATGAATAATGTATGTTACATAAAAACGAGTGCTACATATTATATACATTTATGTTGTACATTTTTTCATTTTATTATAAAACACCATATGTATTTTGTTATGTTTAATAATAACTATATATACTTATAGTTGTCATATATATTTCTTCAAATGTATTTATAATGCGCAAGATGTTCTTTGTTTGATTACCCTATAAATGTACTGTTGTATTTGATATAGGATGCACTGTAAAGTCTATTATAAACCTACAGCTGTCATGACTATAACATGATACCGTAAGGAAGGAAATATTTCTGAAAATGTCCCGCAACCTTTCAGATCCAGCAGCAACAGCACCATCTGCTGGTTAACTCTGAGAATAGCGACTTCAGGAGGATTGATATTACACGATATTATACCGCTCCCTCTGTCATATCTCTCTATCCACTCAACAAAACAAGCAGTGTGAAGACTGACACTACAAAACATAAACAGAGAAAATAATACAAGACCGCAAGAACAAAATTCCAAAATAAAAGCCTCACAATTGCCATCATGTAAACCCACCATAACCACATCTGTTAAAATTAGATGTTATTACACCTCGTTTTTGCACATAATTCGATTGTTCACATGTTATTTACAAATGTTTGTTTACATGAATGATACATTTATTCGTGCAAACCCTCTTCAGAGCACCAGAGGTCAGTAACACACTGCACAACTGCACAACCCGATTCTCCAACAGCTATACCACCAATATATAAATGTCTTTGTACACAGACAGCTCAAGCTAAAGACAGCTTAAGATGTGCCAAAGAGTGCCAAAGTTAGAACTCACCTGCAGCTATAAGCACACAGATGCAGTCTATAACCTAGTGATGTCACAGGAGTGATGTCACATTGTCCAGTTCCTCCCCTTGAAATCTGATAAGGTTGGCTGCACACTGTGGGTTAATGTAAACGGCTGTGTGCCATTCATTTTACTTTCTGTGATGTGACACAGTTAAAGTGAAACTGGATCATGACAAATGTAGAACTGGACTTGATGTTGGATTATGAAATGTAAGCGCTGGATTTCAGAATGAAGCCAAACTTTGTGTTTAACAAACTTTCGTTTGTCGATCCTAAATTGTGGAGTGCTGTTTTCTGATTTTCGGAGAGCCTGTGCTGTGCCCCTTCCCTGGATCTCATCTGTCATCTGTTACCGCTCAGTGCGGAGGGTGTGTGTGTGATGACATCATATGCATCTTAGTTCTTGCCTCCGTAATTGGTCTGTTTCCTCTGCCGGCGCGGAACACACAAGTGGAGCCAGACGCACGCTCACAGGGATTCTCCAGAAAGGCGAGGGGCCCTCTTTTAGGGACGCCAAGGGCCCGGGCTGACACCACTGTAAATGTCATAAATGAATGAAGGGCTTCAACCCAAGAGGCAATCTGATCCAGAGCGCCTCCGGCTCTTCTCTTTGATCTGACTTACCTCTGCAGCCAAGAAAACAGACGTTACACAATCTTCACGTGATGGCATTGTCAAAACCATCTGCACATGTTCCGTGTGTTGTTAGAAGCTGCTCTCATTTATTTTTGTGTTGTTGTTTTTTACTTTTGTTTTGTTTTTCAGGTTTGGCTGGTGCTTCCCGGAACGATTCTTCAACAGATCTGCAGCCAAACTCCAATTCCACAATCAAGAACTGATGGTTTTGAAATGAGCTTTTTAGAATTCACATATACAACTTTTGACATGAGAAACTGGGGCCCAGAAATCTGACTACAGTGATTTGCATGATGGACCACTGAGGTCTAAACTATGTTGATTTTATTTGTTGTCTTTCTATAATCAGCTGTCACTCTGTAATTTTAAAGGCATTGGGTTACTATGTCCCATCTAACATGAAAGCTCTCAGAACATTGGCTAACATTCTCTAAAAGTTCTCTCACAAAGTTTTCTACTAATAAGGTTAGTAGAACTTTTTAACACTATATGTCAGATATAAAAAAAGCATTATTCTTAAGTTGTTAGTTGAATATTTAAAAATACAGATTTAGAAAAATATTTGAGTAGCATTTCTAAAACCAAGCAATAATATTAATATACAACGTCTAAAAAAACTGGACGTTTCATTATGTTTTGTTACATAATGGAAACATTATGGAAACGTTCTTACAAGCTGAAATTGTCAGCTGGGGTGACAAAAAGAGATTCCTGTACATCTGATAGGGCCACTCAAGTTTACCCAGCGTGGTAATACATATGCAGCACTATACTGAATCTGTGTGTGCTGTCAGAGGACATCACTCGGTGTCTCTGCATCTGTGGGTTTGTTTAACAGATGGACGCTGGTTGGATCACAATCTGTGATGTAATGCAGCTCACTGTGGGAGCGCTGACTCCCAACCACTGTTATAACTAAACACTTGTCTTCTTGTGAGAGAAGTGTGTGGACAGGTGCAGATTTTCAACAGTTGCTGGTAAGATGACCAATATTACTGTGGAATTATATCACCCACTTGCCATTTAATCATCTTCCAGAATTCCAATTGATTGTTCTGTTTTCTGCTGGCTTTACAATATAAATAAATAAAATAATAATACAGTGACATATGACGCTGTCGTGTGCATTAATGTTTAGATTTGAATCTACATTAATCTGCCATAACTGTGATGCTTATCGTATGAAAAATTGTCTGACGGACAAAAATCAGAATGGAACTGGATGTGCCGACACAGCGGAACATGACGCAAACATGCACGGCGTGTTGTATACCCAAATATCTGGGGTAGATAGTCAGCTAAATTAAAGTGTCTGTTTATACATTAATCTCATTCCTGACCTGATTCACATGAGTGTGTCATTCCTCACCGATTCACACTGTTCTTCTGTTATTTTTATCATTTGCACAACTTGCATAGCTGCAAAATGCACTTTTGATTATCACCATATCACATTTGACTCACATAAATGAATAACTTAATTTCCTGTAAGCCATCATGAGTTCCACTGTGTTCCAGTTCATGCAGTGATATATTTCCTGATAAGGAACTCGTGTCCGGAACTGAACTGGGAATCTGATCCCTCGAGGGGCCACCGCAGTCCTGGGAAGAGCCGCCTGAAGATCAGGAAGAGCTTGACAGTGAGAAGCATTTCCATGTTCTTCTCGGCCTCTCCTGCCTGCTGTTCTTCTCTCACTAGCAGCCCAGTTTTACAGACTGTCAGCCAATGATATTGTTAACAACGGAGGCACATTTCAGCTGCTCCTTACAGAGTCATTTGGTGGGAAGGGTCAAGAACCTCCTCTGGTCGGACCCATAGCAGGTCAAAACTGGTTTTCCACGAGCTATCGGTTATTATTAGACTATCTGTGAAGATAAACTTAAGCAATCTGCGATACTGTGGGAATATAATATCTGAGTTCATGAGTTACCTTCTCCTCAGTTTTGTCGTATACTCTGTGCTGTTGAGATTAGACTCTGCAGATCTTTTCTGAGCACGGTCGATTTGATATTCATGAGAAATGAAGACGCACAATTTTCCTGTGAAATGACACATTTGTACCCTTACACCAGAAACACTGCAGTAGTTTTAATAGGGACATGGGAAATTAGTGTGTTTTGTTATGGAAATCTATTCTTGGAGTGTGAGTCGTGCATGGTAAAACCATCAGTCTTACAATAAGAATAAAGCTATTTTTAATATAAATATTCACGTTTGACGTGAGTCCTTTAGTTATTTTGGATCTGATGAGGGTCTGATTACCACAGTCCCTCCTTCTGATAAGACAGGAATGTGTAAATAGAAAGAACTGATTGTGTGATTATGTAATTCTTAAGAACCAAGCTCATTACCCACATTGATCTGACTTTGAGATCATGTGTGTGAAGTGAAGGTGATGAGAACAGAGGGGGTGTTTCATTCTGTAAGAAAAATCACATCGTGTCTCTATAATGTATCAGCTGTTTCTCCCAGTCAGCAGTGAGATTAAATAAAGAACAAATGAAAACTGTTTGAAATCTGCTTCTAAGATGTTTCTCCTGAGAAAATGACCACAAAAACCTCACGCGTCTCTTCTATTCCAAGAGTTTAAAATGAACTCAAATGTTTTTCATCAAAAACTTCCAGGATGGAATGATCTATGCTATCCACATTAACATTAATTCATAATCATACTGTACGTCTATAATTGAAAAACAGAATAAATGAGAGAACAGTTTAGAAGTCAATGCTTCAGCAATATAAAACTGAGAATTTGATCAAGTTTTTTGAGTCACAGAACGAAAGATCTCAGAGGAGTGAATTTTTCCTCAGGGAAGTCTTATTTGGTGGAATCAGAATTCAATGCTCTACTATGGCTTCTTGTCAAATGTTCTCTTGAAACTGGAGTGTTGATGGGTCTCTTCTGGTTTGTGGTTGTTGTCCACAGTGATTTTGCACTGGAATTTAATAAAGCAATAAGGCAATCAGCAGAATTAGGAGCTAAAGCTGCAGTCGGGTCACAGAGGGCTCTTTATGCTGGCCGAAGATTGGGGGGGGGGGTTGGGGCACAGGACTGGAGCAGCTCTCTTCAGCTCAGAAACACGTACCCTCTGCATAATGTCTGTGACTAATAAGAGCACTGCTTTGATCTAGGCACTGTTTAGTCAACAGCTAGTGATTTTTGGGGTTGGTATTTTAATGTCACTCTCTGTGCTTGGTCAGTTTGTCATTTAAGCAGCTGCTGTTTACTGTGAGAGCAAATTCCAAAGTGATGCACATGACCAATCGGTTTCCTCGCTACAATCAGACCACGCCCACGCAGAAGTCTGTGACCAATCAGATCGTTCCATCTGTTTAGTGTCCTTCATGTACAGACCTTTACGCATTAGTTTCGTTCTTTTGATGTTTGTTTGGTGTTAATGGAGAGTATTATGTTGTAGGATGTTGTTGTGTCGTATGAAAGACATCAAGTGTTAAAAGTACATTGGGAACTTGACCAACACACACACATAAGTGCTCTATAATCCACTCTCTGCTGCTTCCTCATCGGAGGTCTACATGTGTGTGAGTTTCTACTGATCTTCCACTGTTTGGAGATATGAGGATGTGATCTCACGCTTCAGAAATCCAGCCTACAGTACGTAACTCTTTGCTCGTGACTAAAGCCAGGCTTCGCTTTTATACTGGAAACCCCACCCTGTTCCTCTCTCTCTCTGTTGCTCTTTCTCTTCCTCTTTTCTCCAGAAGGTCTCACAGAGACTGTAAAGTGCCTCCAAACTCCAGACAGTGCATCAGACGTCAGCTGCACACTGTACAGTCTGATACCTGAGGGCATTTATGTTTAAAACAGTGATTTCCAGGAACTCCAGAGTCTTCGCATCTTTTGCATTGCAGACCTGCATTGAGATCTAATCTTCCAGCAGGCTGAGCATAATTCTGCATGACTGCATATGTGCTGCTTGCGTGTAAAACCACCATGAGTCTGTGCAGTGCGATAATCAAATGATAATCAAATCTTATAGTTGACATTCTCCACATCTCGCCGCACAGGCTGGTTTTGTTTTGAGTCTCATGTATCTCTACAGATGAATGTCATGCTATATTTTCAGATGTTCTCAACATCAGGTGTACAGCAGTGTCTGAACAATGGGCGAGTTTTATGTGAAATATGAATATAAACACAGATAGGATACCGGTAATGATATTCTGCCCCGGATCATCGGACACGGTTCTCCTAAATGACCAGCTGCTTATGCAATATGACTACAATCACCAAATGATTCAAGTGAATTACATGGAATAACCTGCATCAAACAAAAAGTCAAGCAGCATGTCCCTCCACCCTCCCTCTCTCTCTCTCTCTCTCTAGGGTTTAATAGCAGTGGGAATGCAGAACTGGAATGTATGGGAATCTCTGGATCAAGGTGAATTTATGCAGGTTCCCTGAGCGTTTCTTTAGCTTAGAGCCACTTTCATGTGTGTTGACATGTTGTTCTGTAAACACACACACAGACTCTGGTTTGATCAGACCTTTACACTGATCACTGACATTGTACATGTGAGGTGTGTTAATTAATACACAGATGTGTTTTAAATACATATTGTGTAGTAGGTTTGATTCAGTTTGTCTGTAGCTCTGTTACATTAACTCCTGTGAATTAACTTTCTGTGTCATAGTTCAAACCCGGAGATTATAAGCAACCACTTGACAACCACACATGACAATGTGTGTCAATTCATGAGCAGTTTTTCATGAATGAAACGTGTCAGAAAAACAGCTCCTGTTATCTCGGCATCTCTGAAGTTCACAAGATTAATGAGCGATTGTTTGAGGGTAAAAACTTTCGCCTGCATCATCTTTCACAGACTGAAATGTCTAAATAATTCATGAACGTTTGTGCTGGTGTTTTGATGCAGGTTATTTCACTGTTTCTCATTTCTTTAACACAAAGCCTGTTTGTTATCAGTTACTTTAACTAGCAGTTAACCAGCATCTGCTGTCCAGAGACACAGACAGGTGCGCCATGCACATCACAGTCTTTTGTTCCATTTATAAAGAAACACGTTTTCTTTAAATTATTTATGTTTCGTGGTGTAAAAACCATTATAGAGTTTGTTAGCCTGTAAAAACTGCCCGTTCAATCTGTTTTCTTGCTGTCTTATTGGTTATTCATATTTCACCGTTATGTAATGAGCTCAACATGTCGCTTCCCTTTGTCTCACAAACTGTGTCATGAAACCTTTGGTATTTTTGCATGTCCTCTCGTTGTTGGCAGCGTTGCATTGCTTGTTAAACACTCATTTTGTCATTTTACAAAACAAGTGTCAGTGTAATCTGTATGCTGATGTACGTCTGTCATGCGTTATTCACAATGAAAAAGTACATATTTCTAGTACAAATACGTACGTGCAAAAATACAAGATATATGGTCGCAGGGAGCAAGTCAGTTCACGAACATGTGCATCTCCACGTGAGAGGAAATTATAAAAAAATCGCGTCATAAGTTATTCATGTATAAATCCATAACTGTCTCTTCCGGGTCTTGCATTGTCCTCAGTTGTTCATTGTGCACGGTTTCATTTTAAGTGGTGCTGAGTTGTGGGTATATACAAGTTGCCTACAATGCACGTCTGTGACTAAGCAGGAAAGAGAATATATGAGCATTTTAGCGTGAATTGAGCGAGCGGCAGTATGAAGAGGAGGGACTGACGTTTTGGGTGGCCGTGTGTTCAGAAGAGTGATCAGATCCACTTCATCTGTCTGCTGTAGCAGGAAGACTCATGACTGAAGCTTCGTGATGTAGGTCAAGACAAACTAGTTAGATGTCTGAGGCAAATTCATCGTCATCTTTTATTTTGCACAGTCTCGGCTTCATGCATCTGTCACTTTAAACAGTTTGAGACAGAAGAACCGCAGCATGGATCTTTTTTGCCTGGAAAACGCCGCAAGCAGGAGAGCTCAGAAAGATCCGAACATCTTCTGCGATGACCGAGTTTTGCAAAGTCTTCTTATGGTGGAGGACAGCTTCATTCCACAGAGACCCTGTTTCAAACGCCTTCAGACGGATATCCAACCATTCATGAGACGAATGGTCGCTACGTGGATGTTGGAGGTTTGTATTAAAATATTTTTAGGAGCCTGTCAAAAAGTATTATGTAACGACTGTACTGTTATAGCTACTTAGACTAACATACATTCGCGTTGTTATAATGCAGACTTACAGTTTAACCAGACTAA